>MU172404.1:26034-72888 GCA_016695485.1 Suillus hirtellus | reverse complement strand
GCTAACGTTTAACGTAGCGTACCTGTCTAGGTAAAACACTTGTCAATAAGAGATTCGTGAACCGAATACTGAGATCGTACCTGTCTAGCTCTCGCTCGTGTACTATCTCCACAGAGTCTTGCTTTCTATATAGAATTGTACACTCATGAGTATGTACATATGTACCAATTTTTGTACAAGTCATGAAAACAGTATACATGTACCGTTTACAAAGGTGAATGTGCATGAGCTTCACAGGTGCTAGAGGCAGATTCAAACCACGAGAAAACCACAGTGTAAGAGGAATGACTTTCGTGAAGCAGATAGAAGCCATTTACTACTTTAGTTAGCATGGCCCGTTAGCATCACATCGGCAAACTACAAGCCTTGGCCTTGTACAGCTCCTACAGATCTAGTGCTACAGTACTGATACCGCAGATATACCTGTATATCGTAATTCTAGGCTGAGCAATTTTTGTGATGATGTTCTCGCATCTGGCCGCGCGATTCTCCGCATGGGTAACAAACATTGACATAAATAAGGTACATAGAGTGTAACGCTGGTAATAACAAGGCCTTACACACCTTCAAGCTTGTCGTCAGCTGCAAATTTGCTTCTGACCTGCCCGAGTAGTAGGAACAGCGGCGGCAAACCTCTTGGTTACGAACAGGACGTCAATGTGAACGGCGACGATTTTTCTACACGGTAGTCGCCACCCACTCGAGCTTCGCGCTTAAAGTTTAAACCTCAATCTACAACTGAGTCGGGTCGTTCATTACCCATCTCTTTGCTTTTCCAGAGCATGTACTAGCACCCTCTGGGCAGCCTTTTAGTTCATGTCTGAAATCTAGTAGGTCGTTACTTATCTGCACTTGCTCACTAGCTGAAAAGGTGCGATACTTTGTATGCACAGCCCAGGCTAAACCTGGTACATTGCGTCATTGAAAAATGCTTCACGTAAACGGAGTCAGATAGGACCTTAGCCAATTATGTAGTCGACGATGTTATTAGCCTGATCTGGTCCGACTACAAGAGTATATGATATTGCGCTGTCAGATCGGGAAGTAATAACAGCCTTTACTTACTAACCTGCCCTATTCATCTGATCAGAGCTCCAGTGATCCTCATATACTAGGTATACTTGTCGGAATCATTTTCTGACACAAATTGTCGGCTTGAGAACAGCATGCTAGTAGCCAGCTTCCGTAGCGACCACAGGGGGCCACCGGTCAGGACTCATTGGTCGTACTGCGACTATGTCAGTACTGTAGCATTGGTAATCTCTTTATGAACGCAGTGAGATACCTTTGGGAATTGTCTGAATTGGCAGTCCAACGATGAGCAGATGAACCAATGCTTTGTATACAGATGAGTTATTAAATGGAGGAATAAAAACATAGATAAAACGCGTGACAATAAATCATTGTCATGTGAAGGATAGATGCCCAGATATGACGATACATTTTTGAGAATCAGAAGTGGTAAATAAAATAGGGGTATAACGCGTAGAAATGGTCAAAGTTGAGAAATTTGAATGCTCAATGTCTTTATAAATCATGTGAGTGTGGTCTTATTGAAGGAGCCCAGGTGTGATATTGTCGTATTGAAGGAACCTAGGCGTGCTTGACTAGATGTCTGATTTAAAGGACATAGCGACGCCCAAGATGCTGGAAAGTTCCGTTTAGTGTGCTGGGAACAACTAGCACGGCACCCATACCTGGAATGCCCGCGTTGAGGCTGGGAAGTTGATCCCGAGCTTCGGCCATGACCGCCGCAAAGCCGCTACATAGGAATGAGCTCGTGGCTCAAAGATTACTTGTGCATACGTACTGGTTCAAATGGAAGTCGATGTGGCTGGTAAACACACCATGAGATACGCAACATGGAATGTAACGAGAATACATGCTCACCAATGGATAAACCACGGTCCAAAATTGTCCGTGACGAAACGTATTGTAACGTTGTCCCCTTTCGATCCCATACTAACTGTGTCCCTCCAGATTGGGTTGACGAAGTTTGGCGTGCTATTTCCCGCCGTTCTAACAACGGCAAAGGTGTGCTGTCGGGTGCGTTAGAACGGTGAATCACACAGAAACGGCAGAACGACGCACTCCATGAAGGTGGATAGGATGCTATAATGATGGTGAGCAACAAGAGTGAGAAATACTGGGGCGCACTTACTGTACCTCCAAAAAGTGAACTCGTGTAGGGCAAGGTGAGTTCCACTACTTTATTTGAGGGAAGCTCGTATACGCTTCCGCTCGGCAATAAATCTGACGGATGCTGCGCTCCACTGAGCATTTGCAACAGAACCGGCGTCGGAGGGTTGTGGTACGTAACATTGTTGACCCTGAAGATACCATTCACAGTGGTGGCAATTAAGTTGATGTGGACGTCTGCTTTGCCAATCTCGGGGAGACCGGGGACAGGGATGCTGAGCAAAGAAGCAAGCTTCCCTTCGTTGAATGGCAAGATGTAAGGTCCAGGAGTGCTCGTAGGATCTTCATCTGGCGCGCCATTGTACCTGAGGATGGCTTGACTCAAGCCACCTGCAAACGTTTGATTTGCAAAGTTGTTAGGTGCGCGAATCCAGTAATTATCCACAGGCTGGTTCGCGCAGACGACAACAGAGTAGCGTTGGCCAGCGAGCACTGGAAGAGAATCCACAGTCTCAGGGACAGTTTCGATACCGTCTGCTTCAATAATCGTCATGGTATGGCCATCGATACTGAATTTATATGCTGGATCACAAGAAAGACCGATGATGCGGAACCGGTAACGCTTGCCCTTTTCGACATTGATGACAGAAAGAGGTGATTTGGGTCCGCCAGGATAGCGCCCCAGACCATTGATGAGGGTGGAGTTGGATATGATGGGGCCGAAAATTTTGTTTAACTTGGGCGTAGGATCGTGGTACCTGAAGGAAGTGATAAGATTTGGAATGCAAAAGGCTGACAAGACAACTCGAACCAGTCGGAAAGCGTGATTATCGTGTTCTCTATGCCAAAGATGATCAATGCTCTGTCTAAACATGGAAGGAAAAACACAAACCGTCATCTATGTCATACAAATCTTGATGGGGATCCTCAGGGTCATATATGACAAGCGGACCTCTAAGACCGTCACCTAGATGTAAAGTTGTGTAGCATAGGTCACATAGATAGTTATGAACACCCACAATACTGGGTAGAAAAATGCGAGTGGTACCTATCGTAAGACATACTTTAGCCTTCCTCCTTCACAGAGAATAGGGGCACGAACCAAAAAGTTCCAGTCTGGTTGGGTGCGCTGAATTGGTGGAGGAAGGAGCGATTTTGAGGGATCGGACACTGAGTGACGAACGATGCGCCATCTGCCCAGTTCGTCTTCTTTTGTTGGATGCCATGCCAATGCTTTGAAGGGTATCAGGGAACTTGAGGTGAGAAAAGAGCAAAGCACATACTACACTCGTCGACAAAGGCATATCTTTGTCATGTAACCTGTTCACGACATTGATGCTAAAGTTGTCATTCTTCGAAAAATCAGCATCAGACGTTAAATAAACACTAGCGCAAACCTTCTGCGCCTTGATGAGAGGACCAGGAAAAACCCCTCCTGCAAGTGTTGCCCTGTACAGGATGAAGATGAAGACAAGTAGGGGAACATGTGGGTATTAACTCACGACCGTGCGAAGCCGTCAGGCGCGATTACTTTATTAACGACGACGAGTTCAGTAACAGGCTTGATGGTGAACGGGGGCGCGCTAGACGGCGAGCCATCATAGTTGGATCTTGAAGATACTACCGACACTGTATGTGACAAGTAAAAAAGCCACCCGGCGAGGACAGTGTAAGGAAACATGAGGATAAACTATGATTCTGAACCCTGAAAACAGACGTGGAGATCAGCTCGAAGGCAATGGAATAGACAAATAATGTACAGACGTGTGATATCCGCGATTAGAATGAGCGACAAAACTGTGGTGGTGGAATTGGAAGTCGATGGGCGGGCCTTCGGGTTGCTGGAGCCACAGACCACTCAGGATGTGATGCGCAAGAAGACAAGGAGTGCACATTGTGAAGGTGGTAATGTTCTGGCTTTTGTACAAGTCAATACAGGTTAGTTGGTCTAGATCAAAACAGAAACGGATCGAGAATATGACAACAAGTGACGCACCATTCAACGGCTGCAATCTGAAATAACTGAATACCAACGCCATAATCTGATGCCACGAGACAGTATAAGGCAAGTGTAATGAACATTATGAACTAGACTGAACGATTTAAGACCTTGGAGGTTTGGGACCGCTCTTCCGGCACACCTAAAACATATATAACGCACATCAAATAAAATAAATTCTTGATCGGTGTGTGACTAGAAGGGTTTTCGGAATATATAGCTGGAAGCCGTTAGCTGTGCGATGGCAGTAGTCGACCAAGACTCACTAGCCAGCAGACACGTAGACGAAGGTAGCCGGCAGACTCAGCGTGCTGTCAGTTTGTATGACACATAAGTCTTTGAATACTTATGCGTACCTATTACCAATGAGTTTGCGGGCTTTGCTTTAATTTCGGACGTTTGAATGGATTCAAAGGACGTTTTTATGTTTCATTGGTAGTTGAGCCATTGAGGAACCTAGTTACCTGAGCTTATGTGAGCGTAGATGGCTAAAAATTCAATTCAATTGTATCATCTATTTTGAGTCCGCGGTTCTTTTGTTTTCCCACCTTCTTGCTTCATACTACCACGTTAGTACTCACACCCGCTCACCACTCCCTTTTTAGCAGCTCGCGTCTCGCCAGCAGAGCAGTGTTTGAATTTTTCGTCCTTATAAGAATCTACTTGACGCACCAATTTTCGACCAGGGCAGGATTCGGTCAATCCTGCATCGTGAGCTGCGTTGTCCCACTCGCCCTCACGGCTCATCTGGACTTCCTCCACAGGTTCGAAACGGTCACGTTTCGGGCCGTAAAACCCTGCGGGTTTTAAGCCCAAATAGTTTTTCAAGCATCTTTGACGCTAGTTGTACAGTCAGATATCATTAGCTGGTTAATATAATCGATTTTCTTTGCATTAACACATAGACTGGGACTTCCTGGGACTCTATCGATGCCATCACACAATCGGTCTTTTCCACAGTTTAATGTTTGGCAACAAACAGTGACTATCCTTACTGCAATGCAAATCATCTTGGTAAATTCAACCATGCTACTTAAGCAAGGGACACACCTTCGTGCCGTGCTTTCATAGCACGCCCAAACATTAGTCAAACCTTCGTATGATTCGGAGGATGCCCACAATCACAACGCGGGGCGGCCCTTTGCGGCACCGCGCTGTCAAGTCCTTCGCGCACTAAACTCCATTCAGTATGTCGTAGCAACTACTACGATGGGTTCTTGCATGTTCCTGTACATCATTGATTTGCAGCGCTGTGCACTAGCAGGTTTGTGGTTATGCGGCTCGGCGGACACCCAATCTGTTGAGAATTCATCATGGTCTCTTTGGACAGACTATGTAAAAGCAAGTATGGCCGTCCGGTAAGTTCCGCACGTACATGATATATAACTCCGCTAGCCATGTCCGGACATGTACATACACAATCCCAAAACCAGTATGGTTGGACAGCAGCCAATCAAAATAGGTCACGTGTCCTATTTATTATAATACTTTAATACACTTTGCGCTCGTTGTTTGTTGAAACGATTTCCAAGTTGCTTGAGTCACGACGCATGTTACTGTAGTGATACATATAGTACTACACAAAATTTCTGTTTGTTGAGCAGCTTTTGCTTTGCAGCTAACCGCCTAAACAGTGAGGTCGGCCAAGTCGACTTGACCTAGAATCTGGACGCCATGGTTAGAACGCGACAATGGGGTCCAGCACAGTCTCTGCTCGCGCTGGTACCGCTGCTCATTGGATTGCCATGGCTTGCATTGAAGCACCAGTATTGTACGTGTCCTTGTCATCAATCCCACATTGAACCATGTCAGCTTATTTTTCACTCCGCAGCATTACCTACGCCCATCGTAGACCAGTGCGTTTTTCCTTCATGTCTCGGCTCGAATCAATATTCACTAACAAATGTTTGCTTGTCCACTGAACCCAACCTGAATTCCGTTCACCAGATATGATCCTACGACTTCCTTGCCTCAGCTCTCTGAAGCAACAATCCTACAATATGCCAAGTACCTGTCAGAGGATATCGGATACCGCACGCCTGGCACCCGCGAACACGCACTCGCAGATGCTTGGATGACAGAGAAGGCTTACCAGCTCAAAGAGGAGTGTGAGCGCGTCGTAGCCGCTCAACCCGGCCGTAAGCTCCAATGCGAGGTATGGAGGCAAGAGGGCAGTGGTAGTCATCGGTACGTCATCTACTTCATCACTTTCAATGACCTTCCGTGTCTTATATAGCTTCCCGGCGTGCTCGATAGTTTCGATATGATGGCTGCGCGTCTGTATAAACATTATGTCAACTTGAGTAATATCATCATACGCCTCAGCGATGGCACGGACCAGGGAAAAGTTGATGCAGTACTTGTCAACTCACATCTTGATAGTACCCTTCCTAGTCCAGGCGCTGCAGATGACGCGCTCGCGGTTGGCGTGATGATTGAGTGCGTGCGGGTGCTGGTGAATACCCCTGGGTGGGAACCAAAGCATGCAGTTATATTTCGTGAGTCTTGTCTATTTACGATGCCATACTAGTAGGATCCGTGCTAATACAGCCACAGTGTTCAACAATGCGGAGGAGTCTCTCCAGGATGGTTCTCACCTTTTCTCGACCCAGCATCCTATTGCGTCCACGTGTGTCCCATAGTTATCACTCCAGTTCCATTTCACCTTACATTATTTTTCCAGTGTCCGTGCTGTCATCAATCTGGAAGGTCAGCTGTTCACATATGGGACACTGGTTCATGCACCTGACACGAGTCTGTAGCCGCTGGTACCACAGGCCCTGAACTTCTGTTCCAAGCGACGTCTCACGAGATGATTCAGGCGTATTCGCATGTGCCTCGGTCAGTTTATTGCTTTTTTCTTTTGGTCTTATTGCCAATGCAAATGTACACAGACCATACGGAACTATCTTTGCAAACGAGATCTTTAGCTCGGGCGTGCTACTCTCTGAGTATGTTTCTTTGTCTTCCCCTTATTTCTTATACTAATATTCATGCTGTCGGCTATAAGCACTGATTTCCGGCAGTTTGAGTACTACTTGAACGTCACCGGGCTTGATGTACGTCTGACCTTCCTTCTTTTCGTCGGTAAAGTTTTCAACACTAACTGCATGTAGATGGCAGTTGTGGGTAACAGTTACTTGTACCACATGCGCGGGGTATGCAACTTGACAAACTATATCGGGATATACTGATGTAGCACAGGATCTGGTAGAAAACATTGAGGCAGGCGTTGCGCAGGTCTGTTGTCCTAACCTCCTACATCTGATCATGTGATTGATCATTGTCTCCCTCACTCCAGCACATGGCCGAGAACACATTTGCGCTCATTGAACATCTCACCTCACCTGCCTCACCGCTACCAGGGCTCGCTTCAGGCTACGGGCGCCCTCGCACCGTCTTCTTTACGTACCTTGGCGTATTCTTTGTCTACTCGTTCCGCACAGCTAAGGTGCTGTACTCGCTACTTTTCATTGCTAGTTGTGTGCTTGTCAGAAGCGCTAGCGGGCCCAGTGCAAGAGGTGTAACCATGGCGAAGGCATTATTTTCTGTAGTTTTAGGAGGCCTGGGAGCTCTTGTTGGAGCGAACGCCGTTGCGTTTATCATGCAACAGGTGTTGGGCCGGGGAATGAGCTGGTTCAAGGGCGAGTTTGAGCCGTTAATATTGTATGGCCCCGCGGCGATGTGCGGTGCGTGATTTTACTTCAACTTGTGCTATAATTTTCCACATCAAGCTATTCTCGAATTGACTCGGATCTTATTTCGTGTTTTGCACCCAGAATTATATCTATTTCGTTTCAATGCCTTCTTGGCGTCATGACTCACACAAACTTATCCACGCAGGAGCACTCATAACTCAATTGTCATTGGCCCCAGTCCCTGAAAAAGCCATCTTGCATGCACAACTCCTTGCCTATGCGTTCCTGGCCGTAGCGGGCCAGTTCGCTGGTGTTGGATCAAGCGCGGTGTTCTTCCTCAGTGCACTCTCGACATTTGGGGCCTTACTTGTCGATCGTGTGACCTATCACTTGAGCGCGTCCTCCGAGAATGATGCTGGACGAGATGGGGATGTGAAAGGAGCGGAGGACGGGCGCAATAAGGTGGATAATCCGGAGGCCAAAGATGGTTCGGTAAGCCTGTGGACATATGCTCTGGGCCAGACCATCCCCCTGTTGACGGGGACTCAACTGGCTTCTGCGACTTTGGTTGTGTTCGTACCGCTGGCAAGTGATTCATGTTTCCGTGGACCTCCCTCCTCATACCTTTTTAACAGACTGGGCGTATTGGCTCTGAGGCTCCAGCAGAATACATCATCGCTTCCATTGTGGCGATTTTGGGTTCTTACACACTTAATTTCACTATGCCGTTCGTTCACCGATTTGATCTGCCTGTTCTGCGTAAAGCAGTTACGATTTTACTCCTTGTAGTGGGCGTAGTGATGGCAGTGTTTGCCAGAAAGGAGGTATTTGATAGAGATCATCAAAAGAGGCTGTTTGTTCTTCATAAGGAAGACGTGAGTGCTAGTTCCTCTGCGGGTTGTGAAAGAAACTGAGCGCGAACGATCTAGTTGAACACACGGGAGCAGCACCTCCATATCGCAGCGGCAGATGGCGCGCCTGGGTTTGACGATTTGGTGCATGACATCACGGCACACTTTGGCGCAGCTGGGATGCCTCCCAAGGCTATTGTCATGGACGACTGGAACAGTGATTGGGATACATTGTATCCATTTTCAGCGGTGAGACTTCAAAACATTTAGCCGTCATATGGAAATGCTGACGTATGGTTTATTGATTTGCAATCAAATACGGCGTCTTTGTTGAACCTCACAGTTCCTCTCACCGTACAAGATTGACCTCCCGCTCGACCCGGCGTATGATGCACCTTGGCCGCCAGAAGAGCAGTTCACGGTTTCAGCTGTCAATGATACCCTTGATGAGAGTAAGGGAACCAGGACTATGACATTAAAGATCGATCACCCGGGGATAATGTGGACCGGTGAGTTTATATATATGCTGAGTCACCTTGATGTCACGTAGACTAAATTCTTCTTGCAGTGATTGCATTCGATGCGCATGTACTAGAGTGGACGCTAGATAATAACCCACCGGAGGAATTTGCACGACACCACATCAAAGAAGCATCATTCTACGGGACTGACGTATGGACGGTGGACATGACGATCAAGTGGCCGCCTCCGAACACACATCCCAGATCGTCTGATGTGGATGGGTTGAGGGTGGACTTCATTGGGATCCAGGAGAAGCGCATGTGGCCCGCAAAAAAGGCTGACGCGGATGGACATCAAGCGATGAAACTATTTGAGGAGTTCGATGCATGGCTGGATGAGAAGACAGGTGGTAGTGTAGATGCGCTGTTCATGGGGTGCGTGAGCGGAGAGGTGGTCGTGTAGGTTGGGTTCGCGGTATATGGGACGATAAGTTAGAGACCATCGTTATAACCGCCATCAAAATTCACCAATCTCTCATTTCTTGTCCTTCAAATGAAAACGCCTAACTGAAAATATTGCCTTTGTGCTAATTTATGATTTAATGATTCAGGGTTATTCTCTTTGAAACACAGAACAGTACTCATCATACACTGCTGGTACTAGTGCGATTACGACGTTCCGCTCAGACTTTGCTGAGGCTTGCCCCATCCTGTGTAGGTGGTCCCAAAACGACGCTATCAGGACAGTCAATATGGTCAAATCTTCTGCAGAGCAAACTCTTCATACTCCACTATTCGACACACATTTACAACTTGTTCCTACGAAGCAGGTCAGTAGGGCAATTCTGCAAAGAAACCTACTCATGCTTACACTGCTAGGTATGTATATCGACAAACAGTCACGTCCAAGGCAGCAGTCTATGAATGAGTTGCAAAGCATGGGGCATTCAATGTCATCTTCACTGACAGGCATAGACGAGACAGCAATGCAGACGGTACCGAGGATCCAGACGGAGAGATGCATGATTCGTGTGAGGTGAGGAGATCTCGAACGATATGCCTGGAGAGGGCACGCTGCTTGCTTTTGCATGCCAGTTCTCGTAGTCTGTGCCTATGAATAGCATAGTTCCTTGCCAGCAGAACGCAGACTTCAAATTTGCTTTCGTACTGATATCTGTCGATTCTGGTTTTCACTCCCAATATCAACCGTTATTTACTCATGCCACCGAGCCGCCGGATGTCCGTGCATACATTATGGAAACATGAAATTGATGTAACGATCCCTGGTGCATAGGTGACTATCGGGCTAAGTGCCAGAGACCGGGAACGGCGCAACGGTAGAATGTAGACTGATGACCAGCCCGTCTAATGAGGCAAGCCGTCGATTAGACGGGCTGGTCACCAGTCTAGGTAGAATGGGGGATGCCTCCTGTGCAAGTACACAATACAAAAAATGCATGCAACGAAGGACATATCAAATAGACACACTGCATGATAAATGCCTTGGCACGGATTGCCGTGAACCTGACTCCGTCGTCATTTTTGTCCTATTATGATGATCAACACCCTGCCGCAAAACCTTCCGTCGAGTCACCTGACGTGGCACGTGCACGAGCTACGGGGGTATGTCAACAATTCGAAAACACACCCATCGTCATCCGGACTTACCAGCAAGACACATTAATTGCGATGTTCAGTATCATGCCTCAATTGAACTGACTCGTCGTTACAGCCTAAGTGGATGGGACGGCCTAGCCAGCACGAGGAGGAAAACGTTGAAACCAAGTAAGTTGATATATTAATTACAAACAACTTTAACCGTACCAACTCGGAGGAACAGAGAAGGCCAGTATATCCATCGTTTCATCAGCGGGATTAGGCCCTGCTTCAAACAGGGAGACCAACGACACCAGTGTGGAGCTAAAAAAACATCCAGAGAGATGTTGGGATTTTTTAAGAATAAATCATTCACGCCATTGTACCAGCGGTCGTAAACATGTCAAAGATGGCGGCAGCGAGAACTGTCAGAAGGATTGAAGCTTGGTTGATCGGCCCTTCGAATGTTCTGCTCCATGTAGAACAGCGTCAAGAGACAGGTAATGGTCATGACAAACCCAGTGAGATGTACCAAGTTAACTTTGCGATCAAAGTCATATTAAATTTATGACACAGCCTGTGCTGTGCACCAGTAGGCCTAGCAATGCGTAGAACAAGATGTTTTTCGCATCGACAATCGCTCATACACAATGCCACACGGCAGGCCCCCGACAGGGGCGGCGTAAGAAACCGTGGTGTATAGTCTAAGTTTCCTCATTGATGAGACAGGTACCGGGATATCAGCCTGCCGGAATATCCCGGCACCATGGCTGAGCGCTGAGCGGTGGTGCCATTAACCTTTCTCCTCACCCGTTTTCTTACGCGATATCGAGTTCGTCGCACCTGCTAGTACTGCTCCTCACTCGAACAGACAACTGTCCTTTCACCCACCCACCACCCCCTTTAGTGCTACAAAGATTTCGTTTGTCAGCACTCTATAGTTTCCTTGTTTCGTACTACCAATCTTTTAACAATCATCCCATTGTTTGCTCCTGTTCATCGCGTGAAACTAACTATCAAGTCATTAGGCATGATCGATTCCGTAAGCAGCTGTCCTACCCTCCCCGCGGATCCGATCTGCCTGCGTCTCATCCTGAGCTCGGTCCAGCCTGATGACTCGGAGATCATGTCATCGACCCGAGCTAGACGAAGCTTTGACTCAGGCACTTTCTGGGAACCGAATACAGCTGAAGTCGTAAGCGTTCGTAAGCAATGTCCGTAACAAACGGCAACCAAAAACTCAAAGTTACAATGGGGCGCACGCCGCACAACTCGATAAATTCTATAACTCTCAGTTGTCGTCCACATGAAAAGAAAAGGTCTCGGATGGCTTAAGTAACGTCGACCAAGTGTGTCGAACGCTACCGGTGAGCGAGGTCACCCTCCCATAGATTCCACAAACGTTTCCATTGACTCCCTTTGCAACATGGATGGTCGGTATTTTACCTAGGACCCGCTATGAGCCACTACAATAGCAAGGTGTAGACGTCGTGGACATGTGGTTTGCGAAACGTTGCAATTTGGATAGGATGCGACGGTTGACGAAACCTCAAAATCGCTCTCTACTTCTGATCTCAATCTCAAACCCATTCGTGTCGATATGCAAACAAACGCCAAATTATCAGCCATCTCAGGTACCATTAGTACCCTGCAGAGTATTGTGAGTGCTCGGTTCTGGGGGCGCTGGCGTCTGAATGTACTAAACTTCAGCGGTCACTGTCGGGTGTAATCGGGTAGCAAGAGGTCTCAAGCCAAAACGTTGTCAACTATCGTCGCCGGCAACGTAACGAAATGCAGTTCACGATCGCGCGGTCCAGGGATTATTCATGGCGCTTGCCCACGGAAATCCTCGCCCAAAATTTCCTGTACTGCATCCCAGAAGGAAACTGGAAGCCTGTGCTACATCGGGCTCCCATGCTATAACCACAGTATGTCGACGATGGCGGGAGGTCGCTATGGACATGCCGGATCTATTGAATTCAACATCGTCATCGCTCCACTCTGTCGTCATCACACTCTGTCATTTTCCTTTTTCATCTTTGATATTCCGGACTCAATACCATAATATATAATCCCTAGCTTCACGCGATTCATACCTCAGCGGTTCTATTACTACGACGCTGAGGTATGTTTCACTTTCTACTTGCACGCTGTTTGCCTCTGACTCCGTTTCACATATAGACTTGTCTATTAGGTACTACCAATATCAGCGGTTCTATTACTACGACGCTGAGACTTGTCTATTAGCCTTACCCTTCCACAGGATCTATGGCGCAGGCTACAATTCAACGCCGGGTACGGTGACTGGCAGAAGAGAGCTTTGTGCTATGATTCCTGCCTCAAGCGATTACGAGGTCAGTTGTCGTTGACACTTGAGTGCTACGACAATAACTTGACAGAGTTACAGAGCCTGCTCCGGCCATATGTCGATCAAGTATCGTCGCTGACTGTTAGAACATTCTTCCGTACCTGCTGTTCACTAGCGGCCGCAGACTTCGGCGGACTAAATGAGTTCGTTATGCACGGTTTTTATCTTGTGTTCGTTGTTTCGGAATCTATCGGACAATTGCCGCTCAATATGCGCAGTCTCAAGCTAATGAACGTGGCGCTTACCGTCCACATGTTATCTTCCTTCAGACCTCTCTCATGGGCCGGTCTCACAAATCTCGAGCTCATCCTAGACGGCCCAAATCCCTTTGCGCAGTTGCTCCGTCGGTGTCCCAATCTCTCGTCCTTGACGATAGCTGGAAAATTCACGGCAGACCTCAAAAGCATTCGTCCATCTCAAACCTTTCGCATATCTGGGAATTTGCATGTGGACTCGATATATTCAAAGCCATCACACTCCCCAATCTACGTGCGTTCGAGGTTCGCAATACAGGCCAATGGCTTCACGAAGATTTCGAAGCGTTTTTGGCACGGTCGCAGTGTCGCCTGGAGAGCCTGCTCTTTAGTGGTGGAGTGGTGACAACGGATGGACAGCTAGCAGAATACGTTGCACTTTTTCCTTCACTCGAACTATCGACAAATACTATGCGTTCCGGGATTTTCATTTGACTGGTGTAAAATAGGCAGTACAATGGATAGTCTGCTTATAATATACCCTTGGACACTTTTAAGCGAGGTCAGAAACGACAAGGCTGTCTCTTCACCTCGCATCATCCATGCCGCCGTCCTCTGAGTTATGTTAGCGGATGAAGACTCAAGATGTTCAACAGCCAATCTCGCAGGAGTCATCGTATATGCAAAGTCTTATGGGCACTGACCCGGATTTGTTCAAGCTCACCTTTCACAAGTGATCGTATGCTTATTCTGGAGCACGCACATGGTCAACGCGAATCGATTCCGTGGGATTGAATACTCCATCCTTACGATACGATACATGACACAACCTGTGCCGTGTGCCAGGAGGCCTAGCAATGCATAGAACAAGGTGTTTTTCGCAACGTCACTCGTACGCAACACCACACGGTAGGCCGTCGACAGCCCAAGAAACGCTAAGCGACATCACATGAATTACTAGTACCGCGAAGGGAAAGTCGTACCCTACCAGTAATCAGTGAAGTCGAACAATGCTCTTGCTGTGAAGGGCATGGTGATAAGTTTGCAAGGCGAAGAGTGCGAGTAAGTACGTGTGATCCAGGTGGATCGATTAGTAGACAACATAAACTGACGTACATCGTAACGCACGTTGGCCCGTTCGTGGCTTATCTACTGTGTCATCAATATAATTCAGATATGATCTCACCGAATGCAGTGAGCCAGAAGGTTTAATCCGGCCTCCCGACTCGCCAGAGAGTCGCCGTTCCGGTCTGTGGCGGCACGCGCCAAACATGAGGAGAATGCAATATTTAATAAATGTCGGACGTTGAACGTTGAACGTTGAGCGCTGAGCGCTGAACTCGCACCGGATTTGAGCTGCTGGTGCAAACGTACGATTTTTTCGGACAAGTGTTTATTGTCGGTTGGAACCAGGGACCGGTCGCCATTGATAGGCAAAACATGAGTACATGTGATGCCATCATAGGGCTTGTTCAAGGAGGTTTGATGCATCTTCTGGTTGTTCAACAGGTTCAAGTTCTTGAGATGGTTTGCTCGAGGGCCTATGCAGTTCGACATGGTCACGGTGTTGGGTACGCAATCGGGCGGTCTCTTCGCACTGGTGAAGTCTGCAGTGATGCTCATCAACTCAATGGTTAGAAGAAGCGCGTAATTGAATGTCCGACCCGCTACCGTGATAACATGGACCCGGGTACTGCAAGCGGCAAAAATAACACAAGGAAGAATACTCAGCGCGAAACGTAGCATCCCAATCAGATAAAGATAACGTGTTGTAACACGACTCTACGTACCAAGCGGTCGCGAAATTTGGTCGCCCCATTCTAAAGCAAACTTAAATAAAATACTTTTCCAACTTTGCCGTATCATGCGCCTTTTCGGACCCCCATTTCTTCCACGACGACCCTGGAACATCAGAATTGAGTTTGTTGTTTCCTAAAATTATGTTCAAACCTTTCCTAGTCTGAGCTGCCTCAAGGCTTGACTTACAATCCCTAGGCTAGGATTCAGTGCACGTACAGTTCCGATTTAAGCCCATCAGACCCAACGTTTGCCTCGGATATTCACAGAGGTCAATTCTGATAGTCCCGAGGTCCAAGGCCAACAAATTTGAATCTCTTCGCACAACTCATATCTATGCAATCTATCTTGGATTCCCCTAGGCTGTGTAGTATCAAAAGCGAGAACGTTCATCTCTCTGGTCTAACACCGCACGCATATGCAACTTCATCTATGTTACATGTGCGATAGGGGCCTGCGTTTTGTTGCCATTTCTAATTTTACAAGCCTCCGGTACGTTAGTCTATTCCATACTTTGCCTTTTGAAGACTACTTACACCAGCGATATCCGCTGACATCATTTTATCTCGGTTGTTCTAGCGCCATCCAATGTTATCGCCCCTGCACTTCGCAGATTCCTCCGGGGTATACATCAGTTACCTTGTTTCCACACGCACAGGTTTGAATGATGTGTGATGAGCCGAATTTCTGAGCTTGACACTGTCGAGATAGGCATATGTCCGATCAGTGATGCGACTGCCAGTAATTAGCAAGTATGTAGCACATAACGTCCGAGCGGAACTTACCGGCATGAATGGCGGTCCGCCAGTCTAGTGTCTAAGGAGTATGAGAACTTGGTATTTGAGTTCAGATTCTTTGTCGTTTACTTCCACTCATCTTGATTTGCAGCGCTTCATAATGATAGTCCTCAGTATGTTGCCTACAAAAAGTCATCACTTGCATCTGGGCGTAGAAGGCTGTAGAGTGCTATATGACTGCTTGATGCGCCAGAATTTTGATGGAACAGGTCCAGAAAAGTCTGATCAGATCAGATTGATTGGTCCGGAGCTGGGAGCATGGGCTCGGCACGAGGCTGGTATCGATCTGCAGAAAGCGCCGGCGGAGTTGAAAACAACTCCGCGTTTGGCTCCAGAGAAGCCCGAGACATTGGCATGAGGAATCACCAGAACGTTCTACTTCGGAATGGCATAGCTCGGTGCCAACGCCCTCGGACTTTATGACTGATACTGACTCACATCATGATGTGATTGACGAGGGCGCCACGCCACAGCAACTCAGGTTCGTTCGGTCTCGTCCGTAACCTACTACCAAGTAGTAGGCAACTCAAAGTACCTACTACTTCGTGGTAGATTACTTACACCAACACTGAACGTCAAACACCCTCGATCTTTTCTCGCTGATGAATCCAGTGTAGTCACGGTATCATGATCATCAATATGATGACCTTGATTGGGAGGGAGCTTTCAGTCACAAAAACGTTTGCCATGACCTTGTGACTACAGGCACCCGACGCCGTCATGATTGATGGACCCCTATGGGGCCCCATAACAGGGTTGATTAATGAAACGGTGCGTGATGAGGCGATGTTCGTGACTCAGTGTAAGCAGGTGGGTCAGTCTTGAACCAGAGTCAGAGTCACATGTTGCTGACCTCATTATTCTAGACGCATCATACCGCGACGGTGATCAGGGACCCCCAGGGACCGTCGACATTAAACCTTGGACGGATTGTGCAGATTTTTTAAATTTGGAAACGCTGCTAATCTGGGGATCAGATCGATCGAGGTTTGGCACGGATAATAGTGAGAAGTCGTAGGTGTGACGCACGAGTGGAGTTTGATGTGGCAGAGGGCGCATGCTCTGATGACTTGGCTTGGGAATTAGATGAGCGCAGATGCAGGTATTCTGAAAAATAAAGAGACGGGTAATGAACAACTTGACTCAGTTGTATATGGAAGTTTAAGCTGTAGGTGGCGACTACCGTGTAGATAAATCGTCGTTGCGGTTCACGTTGACGTTGTCCTGTTCATCATCAATGTCGCTGTTCCTATTACTCGGGCAGGTCAGAGGCAAATTTGCAGCTGACAACTCGGAGGTGTTCGAGGCCTTGTTATTACCCTCACACTCTTGTCCTTGTCGATGTTTGTTACCGTGCAGATAACCGCGCCAAATGCGAGAAGATATATTAAGCAATTGCCATATATTCACGCCTCAACGCATTAATGTGCGAGAAGTATCCCGACGCCTCATATCCAGCAAAATCATGGGCACGAAAAAAGAATGAATGGGAGAGGGAAATAGGCGGTGAAGGGTATGTTGAGTGACGAGCGAAGGAGGTGAGCGCTTGGACGCTGCATGGATGCAAGCGCAAGCTAACCCCCCAAACAGAATGTTCCGGGTATACCTATTTCCGTTATCTCACCCCACAGCACAGCACATTTGTCTTGACAGTTTGGGGTTGTCAATAATATAAATATCTAGGAGTCGAAGCACTTCGAAAGTATAATTAGAGAACAACTTTAATTTTAAATATCGTTACTTATCAGATAGCCAAGTTGTAGCCAAGCGAATAAGGTGTATTGCCCTGTTACCGTTCCGAAGTACATAGATCGGCAGCCCCTGGTCCTGAACAGCCTATCAAGACTCCAACCACTGCTCGGTATGGTTTTTCGAGTTCACCACCCTCGCGCGTACCTTCTTACAGCCTACCGACATCAGCGCTCAGCACGGACGGGCGGACCTCGATTGCAATCGCTCCATCGGCAACGCTTCCCTATACGCCACGTTTTGGCTTCTACATCCTCCGAGCTGTGCCCTCATTTTCCTCCCCTATACAGAACTTGAGTTTGTAACATCTCCTTGACAATGTAGGAATTTTAATCGTGAACCAACTATAAATTGTATTGTATCTTTGATGCACTGCCATATGAGACAAGCATGCAATATAAAAACATGACTAACAATGACAAGATTTATGTGGATATTAATATACAGTGTTATATTGTGTACGAAGTGGAGCTGCAAGCTAGGAGAAGAAAAAAAATTCTGTACGCAGTGGAAATGGCCGAAGAAAGAATGGCAATGCTGAGCCAATACCGATAACTGACAAGGAGGAAGAAGTAACGAGGGGGGGATTATCAACTGCGAACGCCACAGGGATCCAGCGCTAGATTTTGGTGCGGATGTGCTGCCTAGTCGTGAAATAAATCAACTGGTAGCGACTGCATAGCTAAGCTGCAGGTTACAAGAAGAAGCGGGAGCAGCATTGGACTGTCAAGGGCACTAGGTTTGAGAAAAGTGCTTTGTGCAAAGGCCGGACAACAAAAGCAGGACAATGAAGACGAGAACATGTGCCGTACCTTTCTCCAACGCGGTTTGCGAGGTCCAACCTTCACTAAATATAACGTCAGTTGAGTGGCAACACGGTTTCTGGGCGCCAATCTATCTCGGAATGCTACAGCCTATAACCGGATCGGATGATCAGCGGAACCCTGAGCAAGGTAACGAAATTTCGTAAGGGGACTGGCCGCTTCGACTAGAGAATATCCTCCCGTTCGTTCGTGTCCCTCCCCCTCCACTGCTTCGGACCCAACGGCCTCGACCCTTGCTTGACATGGCACCAGGTCAGTCAAGTCCATCCATTATGGAACACGCTACCAGTAATCTTCATAGCTTTTCATGATGTAATCTGTATCCAAGCGAAGGCAAGCAAGGCAACGAAATAAGGCAGTATTAGTATTGATGAAAGAGGGTTGATAAATCACAGTGGCTGCGCGTAACGTTAAAGGCTTGACCACTGCGGCAAACCAACCTACTTATCCAACGTTTCATCGGATGCAGCTAGTCCAATATCTGTTTGTCCCAGGTATGTTATACTCTCGAATCTTATTTGAATCAGTCGGTACTTATTATCTCGTTCAACTGCGGTTGAACGTGTCTTCTCGTAGGGCCGGTGGCTCGACTTACACCATCAACAATTCATGTCATACCTTTCTCCGTCTCAGAGCCTGGAGCAGAGCAGAAGTCACCCTCTAGCCTTTGTAGGGAGTCAAACGGAAGTCGAAGCTTGGAAGACGAGAAGTAAAAAGTAGTCCATTTATCTGATTGTTGTCGACGCGTTCGTCCTGCCAATGTATCTGGTGTTTTCCACAAACCACCGGTCGGTGTATGCCCGCACCATGACGGTTCCAACTCTCGGTCGCGATATTACCCGTGAGGTACTAGGTGACCCTGCCGGCATTATCGTGCCATAAACACCGCCTGCAGCTCGCAGCGCCACCGCCCTGAGTATAATGAAAGAAAGGGTGGTGGCAGAGATCAAGAGAGGTGCTTTGAAGACGGCAAAACCGAACATCCACAGGAACCAGTATGATATCGTCGATATGCCTGTGTACTGGCAGGCGCTGGAGCCGTGTAAATCGGGCTTGGACGTTGAAATCGAAATGTTGACGCGACTACTAGTAGTAAGTTGATCACACGTAAAGACGGCGATACGATCATACCTTTCAGGTTCACACACAATTTGGCGTCGGCATTACCTATTCAGACTGGTCGGAGCACTCCACTTACTATCAGGAATCTGAGTCAAAAATTTGGTCTACTAGTTCACAATCGCCGAATAATTTTCAGCCTGATCGTATCATGCGTTTTGGCGCACCGGTTATTGGCATACCAGAAAGAGCATAGTGTGCACGAGCTTATCCTTGAACTATGTGCTCTGAAACGAGTTAGTACCGAGTATGTGCCGCTGATAAGAGAATGACTTACTACATAGTAGTGGACGAACTCGGAAGTGAATTACGGCTGTACTGATCGGATCTCGTGTTTCTGTAAACGTGTTACAAATGGAAACGGTACGTCACAAAATCTATCACGAATATACTGCAACCGATTCAGACAGTATTCGGCTTGCACTGGACTTGAACTCGTGTCGAACGATCTTCAGGGTAAGATGTGCACATTATCCGGTGCGAATATGTTTGAATCATCACATATAGCCGAAGCGAAACGATTTGCGCTAGACTTTTTTTCAGATAAATACCAGGTGAGCGTAGCCCGCTACGATTGTTCAACCCGCCATGCCCTCTTCATCATACGACGTCCTCATCATTGGTGCCGGTATCGCAGGGCCAGCCCTTGCACATGCCCTTGCCACGAAGACGTATGGCAAGCGTAGTACTCCTCTTCGCATAGCAGTACTCGAGCGGTCTATGGCAAAGCCAGACCGTATGGTTGCTGAACTGCTCCAGCCTGGTGGTGTTATGTCACTCAAGCAGCTTGGTCTAGAGTCATGCCTTGGGGCCTTTGACTCTGCTCCCCTGTCAGGTTTCTACGTTATGCGAGGGGCTGATAATGGCATTTACGCCCCATTCCCTGAAGGCCATGAAGCGCGAGCTTTTGAACATGGCGCATTTGTCATGGCCTTACGGGACCGCGCACGGCGGGCGCCCAATGTCGACTTCATCGAGACCACAGTAACTGCTCTGCTCGAGAACGAGGATACCAATCGCATCATAGGTGTCAGTGCCTGCAAAACGGGTGGTCAGCCGGAGGCATATTTCGCTGACCTTGTCGTTGTCGCGGACGGCGGTTTATCCAAGTTCAGAACCGCCGTTCTCGGGCACATGCCGTATGAACCTACGCAAATGGGTTACCTGGCAGGTCTGATCGTAAAAGACTTGACGCTTCCAGTGGCCAAGTGTGCTACTATGATTGTCCTCAAACGCGCCGGACCGGTCGTCCTTTATGAACTCCCCAACAACGAGTGCCGGATGCTGGTTGAGTTCAAGGAGCCGCCGCCAGATCTCAAGGTCTGTACTTCCGTCTTGTAATCGTGATTGCCCCCTCTTACTATCAATATTGCAGGAGCATATATTACGCGACGTTGTTCCTCAGCTTCCGGCGTCGGTACGCGCGCCCATCCTCAATGCATTGGAAACGTCGCGTTTGCGACGAGCCCCACATTATTATCTTCCTTCGATGAAGCAAGGAGAATCTAGCAAGGCAGGCGCTTTCCTAATGGGAGATTCATTGAACATGCGCCACCCGCTAACTGCGGGTGGAATGACGGTCGCCCTGAATGACGCAGTCATCCTTTCTGATCTTCTGGCCGACATCGAGGACTTTGGAAACTGGAATGAAGTTTCGGCCGTCCTCCGGAACTGGCACCATTTGAGAAAACCGCTCGCATCCACCATCAATACCATGAGTATGAGTTGGGCTGGCCTATTTGCAGCGGAAGGTACGCCAGTCTTAACTGTCGAATGCCCGAAGGCTTATTGTCCATGTGCGTAGGCGAGGCGTTTGACATTATGCAGGATGGAGCATTCAAGTTTTTCGGCAAGGGTCCCGAATATTCCGAGGAACCAATGGCATTAGCAGCTGGGTAAGTAATGTATCGATAACTTGTCACGATCGTGTTTATCTGGTTCCGAAATCCCTAGTATTGCTCAATCTCCATTACGGCTGGCACGTAGTTCTCTTGCCATAGCGCTTTACTCCATTTGGGTGTTGTTCACCCATCCCAGAGCTGGAAGTAAATATGCTCCGCCAGTTTACGAATATCCAATGCTTTTTGTTAAAGCACTGAACGTCGTAAGGTCATCTAATGCGCACTTTGGCACATGTTGACTGATTTTCATGTTATAGATATGGACTATGGGCATGGTGATGGGGCCGGTGTTGTGGGCAGAGATGTGATGATGTCCTTTTTACGACTTGGATTAAATCAGTATATATCCTAATGCTTATGCTTCATGTACAGCTTCACCTATCGTTAATAGACATAGATTCTTCTGACTCGCACCTACTCCCAGTCCGATACAGGCTTTGCAATTGATATAAAGTCATCGATTGGTAACTGATGTGTTGGTTGTCAACGCTCGATACTGGTAAATTATGCCGTAGTCATGTTGACATTATTGATAGTGTTATGGTACTATCAGCGTGAAGTGACTTTCTCATCAGCATCGGACAATGGGTTGCTCCTGTAGGATACGCGGACCCTCCAATCATGCTTGTATATGGAGAAAAAAACGTCTGATGGCGATGACGTCGTCGATACTGTGATCTTGTGCATGGCAGATCGGTCGATATTTGGGAACCTGGTAGATGGCGTTTCAAGGTCTGGAACGTAGTGATCATGAATAAGATTCAATGCGTCATGTAACAACACCAAGGCTTGAGATCGAGTACCTGGACGGCCGAGATGGTTAAGGTCAGTCGAGAGATCCCGGGATTCGAATTCACAAAGAATGCGCTTCCTCTTGTATTTTGCGAGCGTCCCTGTTGCGCGCCCATTGATCATATGATCGAATGTTCGGAAATTTGATCCCTGTCGCGTCCGATACTGGTTGAGGGAGAAAAACTAGTGACTGTAAAAAAGCCAATTAAAACCTGCTTCCGGAATCCGCGGGTACGTGCAGTAAATTCACCCTATCTTAACCATATCCTACGATCTCCGCGCGGGAAGCATCTTCTCATAAAATGTCAATTCCTCGGCTTCCACGTAGAAAAATGAGTCGATGTGCATGGATACACGCCAGGACTTAGAAAAAGAACTACACCACCAGCACATCGCTCTGAGTACTTCAAGAATGTGTTACTTACTCAGTCTGAGTGCCCGTTGGTATGAATCAGCTTCTGGAACGCCAGCAATGTCTTCCATATGCCAGCAGGCGTGAGGCCCCAAGATACACCCCTGCTTCAAGTTGGCGGTTGGTGACTAGAGTGTGTGACTCTGTGACGAGTGACTTGCATCCTAGATTGTAACTTCGGATCGCGTGCTGCGATAGTTATCGGATTGTCCATCCCCTGGTTTGAACCATCCCAACCAACGAATTATTCATGACAGATATCGTAGCTTCAACCCGCGACCGCCTCCTCCAAGCCGCAGTTGAAGGTACGAGTCTATTGCCCTGAAAACGGACCCCGAAAGAGCGCACTGTTCATAAGTATCTTGATAGCAAAAACATTCGCATACGTGCCTTACTCCAAATTCCGTGTGGGGGCAGCTCTTCTCACCGAGGATGGCGAAATTATCAAAGGTGCTAATATCGAGAACGCCTCGTACGGTGAATACGGTCTTTACCTGGCTCTTGCTACTCATCAGTCTTGCGGCTACCATACACAGGTGGTACTATTTGTGCGGAGCGCACTGCATTCATGAAAGCAGTAGTGCGTCCACCTCATCTGGTAGCGTTCGTGGGGCTTAACCTGCAACTAAATATCTCGATATCAGAGTGAAGGCCATCGTAAGTTTGTTGCGCTCGCTGTCACAACGTATGTCATTGTTATCCTTGCTCCAAATCTTACACCAATTACCTACTAGCGACGTTGCCTCGCCAATTGCGCCTTGTGGGATGTGTCGTCAAGTAATTCGTGAATTTTGTCCCCTCGACATGCCCATCCTATTGGCTGCATCTTCCTACTTGGAGAAAGAAGATGGAGTACGAGAATCTACTCTTGAGGAATTACTTCCGTTTAGTTTCGGACCCGAAGATTTGGAAAGAGATCGTGGTTAAACTCCTTTTTGATACTTGTTTGAACTCATCTAGGTCATGTATGCAATAAGAGAACACATCCTATAAGAATGGATGATTTTATAGCCTCATTAAGAGGCACAAATTGTCTTCTTCTAATATGAGGTCTAGACCATAGTCGCCCGAAATGGTACAGCCGGTTGTGTGGCTGTGAATGACAGCCGTCACTTTGGCGCGGGCTGCGGGACCAAGGGAACTGCTGAGCTGTGCACGTAACATACAACGTGCACTACACATTTCTTCATCCACAACGTCCTGCATGGCTCCTTGGCACAGGACAGCTGCTTTTATATGGTCAACACTTGCTTTTCTTCTTTATTTTGGTTACGCGTCTGCTGCTGATCCAGAACATGCCATAAACTACTTCAACAATCCGCCAACTCGGTTGTTCTTTTTCGACGATACAACTGTGAGGCATTCATATCTACCTCAGGGTTCAATTAATAACAATTCACTTTATCCTGTAGAGTGTGATATACCATGATGCTATGTTTGGGGATATACATGTCTCTCAAGACGAAGGCAGGACTTGGAAACGCGCAGATGACATACCACCTGGGGAGGCTGCAATGTTTATAGAGCACCCATTCAGCAACCGCGTGGTGCGTTACCATCTATACTCTCATTTCCAGTATATTTCATCTGCCTCGAACACACTGACGTGGCTTTTGATCTGACCGAATCCTATCTATAGGCATTCGTATTAACAAACTCCTACACGCATTACCGCACAGACGACCGCGGAAAGTCATGGCGCACGTTCAACGTCCCCGAGCTAGTGGCTTATGTCCAAAAACCACTCTCATTCCACTCGGATCCCAAAAAGTGGGAGTACACCCTCTTCCAGGCCACCAAATGTGATCAAATTCCCTGGGGAGAACAATGTCGAGACGTGGTGCGTACTTATTTATATTTACATATCACTCGCGTTCAATTTTCTATGTAGACATACTACAGCAAAGATGGATTTGCCTCATCACCACAACTTCTCCTAGAGGACGTCTCCCGTTGCCAATTCGCTCACAGTAGTAAGGATTTCAAACATGATGCTCACGAGGACCTCATCTACTGCGTCGCTTATGATTCTGCCGCTACGGCTGGCTCGCACAACATCGCAAGCAGTCGTCTGTACTCCAGCACAGACTTTTTTGCCACCAAGCAGAACGAAGACCTTGGCATCGGCAAGAATGCCAAGGGTGTCGTGGCATTTGCAATCGTGTCCAAGTTTGCCGTGGTTGCGCTCAAAGACTTGACGCCCGGCAGCGAGGGTGACATGCTGTTATATGTTACTGTGAACACCAAAGAATGGGCCAAGGCACATTTCCCACATGCCTCCCAGGCTCGCTTGCGGGAGAACGCATACACCATTGTCGAGTCTACAGTTCACTCTCTAGCAGTAGATGTCGTCTTGCACGACATAACCACTGTCGGTACCCTGTTTGTCAGCAACTCTAACGGCACTTACTTTGTGGAGAGCTTGATGAACACGAACAGAAATATGATGGGGTATGTTGACTACGAGACCATATATGGCGTTGAGGGTGTTGGTATTGCCAACGTCGTCGCTAATGCACAAGATGTTGAGAGGAAGATGGCAGCCAAGCAATTACGGTCGGTCATCACATTTGATGACGGTGAGGAACGATGTTTCTTCTTTGATTTTAAACTGACCTTACGTCTTCGCAGGTAGCTCATGGAATTCCCTTGTCGCTCCTAGCGGTACTTGCTCCTCCGAACCATGTTCGCTGCACTTGCACTCAGTAACAGACATGCATAACTATGGCCCCGTTTTCTCGTCCCCCGCTCCTGGCTTCGTCATGGGCGTGGGTTCCGTTGGAAAAGCGCTTGCGCCATACGATGAGAGCAACACCTACATGAGCAAGGACGCCGGCCTGACATGGACTATGGTCCGCGAAGGCGCATCTCAATACGAATTTGGCGATTCTGGAAGTGTCATCGTCGTCGTCGATGATGAGCAACCTACCAACTCTATCATGTACTCCACGGACATGGGTCAGACCTGGTATGCTTTTCCGCCTGCCACTCGCTGTGTGTGCATATATGCGATCTTACTGAAACGCCTCGCCCTATAGGAACACGTACAATATTGAGATCCAATTCCGTGCTAAGGGCCTGACCACGGTATCGGATTCAACGTCTCAAAAGTTCCTCCTCCTCGGCCAGGTCGTGAGGCAGTCCCCACAGTCCAATGAAGGCCGTAACGCTGCCATCTACCTCGACTTCGCTGCCCTTGGGCGCCCACAGTGTGGTCCCAATGACAAGGAATCATGGTATGCAAGAGCCAATACCAAGTCAGAGTGCATCATGGGTGCCAAGGTTCGTTACTGAGATGTAAACCGTGTCATGAGAGTGGTCTTACTAATATACTTCGCAGCAATGGTACACCAGGCGCAAGGCTAATGCGGATTGCTACATGGGTGAGAAGTTCCATGATCCGGAAGTTCATGATGATAAGTGCCCATGCGAGGAACACGATTATGAGTGGTATGTTGTTCCTGGTTACTCTGCCCATCACAATTGCTTATGCGTTCTAGTGACTATAACTATGTGCGGAGTGATGATAAATGTGTGCCTTCGGGCCCAGAACGCATACCCAGTACCCAGTGTACCCTTGGGACGCCCGGCGAAACGTACATGGGTTCATCAGGATATCGCAAGATACCTGGGAACAAGTGTGAAGGTGGCTCTCGCATGGACGAGCCCATGTCTAAAGACTGTTCCGGAGGTGAGTGCCTCAGAGGTGATGGAGAATTTGTGTCTCATGCGTCATTTACAGCTGAACCTGTCGAAGGAGAGATTGTTTACCAGACTGTGTGTCTCTGTTCTGGCTTTTTTTCTCAGTATGGAAACTTACGATATTGTAGCATTCATTCGCTAGTGATATTGTACAGAGCGAGTTTTTCAAGGACTCAAAGGTGAGCGTCCTGTACATCGTACCATATCAATACCTCAGCTCACGTGTGCCTCCATAGACCGTCCTTGTCCGTCTTGCCGACTTCACGATATGGCAATCTAGTAACGAGGGTTACACATGGGAACAAAAGTTCCCAGAGGAGCGTTTCCTAGTGTTCTATATGCACACACACACCGACGACCGCGCATACCTTATCACCGATTCCAAGAGGTTCTACTATACAACAGACGCTGGCCGCTACTGGCACCCTTCCGAAGCGCCTTCGCCTCCCAACACCTTCGGGGCCCAAGTGATCCGCTTTCAGCCTAAGTCCGAGTATCTCATCTGGATTGGTAATGTGGACTGCCAATCAGGGTATCAAAACTGTCGCGCGCAGGCTCAGTACACATGGAATAATGGACGGGATTGGCGGTTGGTGGAGGACTATGTCGTCAACTGTGACTGGGCGCGCGATGAGGAGCTGCGGATCGATTCAACTCAGATCCTATGCGAGTCGTATGCGGACAAACAGGGCTCGCAGGCGTTTTTCGGGAAAGAGAATGCGTTGCAACTTGTGTCTGGGACGGACTATTATGCGAAGAAGACGAAGCTTTTTGACCATGTCGTGGGGTTCACCAAGTTTTCAGAGTTTTTAATCGTGGCTGAGGTGGGTTTTTTTGTTGTTCTGTACGTGCACTGTTGATTGACTACTTGTGTACTTGCAGTACCTCCCGACGAGGGGCACGCTTAATCTCCAGGTCTCACTTGATGGACGTACGTTTGCTTCTGGAAACTTCCCCCCTGGCATGCATCCAGATTCTCATGTAGGCAGTTCGCTCTAACCATACAAACGCCGGAATTGCTGATGATATTTTCTAGGCATACACTGTCCTTGAGTCAAGCACTAAATCCATCTTCCTACACATGACCATGAACGAATTTCCAACGCCATGGGGCAACATCCTGAAATCCAACTCCAATGGAACATACTTTGGGCTGTCCATCGATAACGTGAATAGGAACAATGGCGGCTTTGTCGACTTTGAGAAGCTCGTGGGGTTGGATGGTATTGCAATTATCAACATAGTAGCCAATCCTGCGGAGGCTGCACTGACGGGACACAAGGTTCTGCAGACGAGGATTACGCATAATGACGGTATGCCTTTTTATGGGTATCTTTTGCCTCTCGCTGACGGTTGCTTGTTGTGTCAGGTGGCACTTGGAAGCCGCTTCTACCCCCTTCAGTAGATTCACTGGGTGTGAAGTACCCTTGTACATCAGTGGTATGTCGTGCTTTATTGATCATCGCTGTCAATTGACTTACTGTGTCGTATGTAGGGCTGTGCACTCCACGTTCACGGATATACAGAACGCTTCGATGCCCGGGCAACATATAGTAGCCCATCCATCGTCGGCGTGGTGATGGCAGTCGGGAACGTGGGTGAATCGCTCGCCCCCTACACTGAGAGTGATACCTTCCTGTCCCGGGATGGCGGGTTCACATGGGAAGAAGTTCATAAGGACGCCCATCTCTGGGAGTTCGGCGATTCAGGGTCTATCATCGTGATCGTGAACGATGAGGAACCGACGGACCATGTCCTGTTCACCACAGATGAGGGTCTCACTTGGCGAGAATTCAAATTCACGACTGAGAAGATCAGGGTGAGGGATATCATGACGGTGCCAGAGGATACGAGCCGGAAGTTTATGCTCCTGGGTCGTTATCCCGCGACGGCTGGCTCGGTGATTGTACACTTAGACTTCTCATCTCTCACGCATCGAAAATGTGAGTTCAGTGCTCTTTTACTCGATGATTGATGTTGAACTCACTCTTCCAGGCCTCGTGGATGCGGAAAACCCTGGACACGATGACTTTGAGCTATGGAGCCCCAGCGAAGAAAGAGACTCACTTTGCTTGTTCGGTCGACAGGTATGTCGCCCAAACTTATATTTTCCTTTGTCACCTATATCATATACAGACGCTCTACCACCGCCGTAAACGGGATGTGAATTGTGTTGTTGGAGACACGCCCAAGGCACTAGACAACATTGTACAGAATTGTACATGTGCGCTGGAGGACTTTGAGTGGTGAGTCACGGGTATGATACCATCTGCTCAGAACTAATTTCAATCTGGGTACGAAAAACAGCGAATTCAACTATGTCCACAATGCGGAAGGCCAATGCGTTCTTGTACCGGGGATGACAGCACGACCGCCCGATGATTCATGTCGCAATGGGGAAGACTACTGGTATGAACGCACGGCGTACCGCAAGGTGGACTACTCTAGTTGTGAGGGCGGCGACCGCATAGATCGAGGCACACGACACTTGTGTCCTGGTATTAATGGCCACAGCGCGACATTCTGGATGATGGTAATTTTATTCCCTTTTGCGATCACAGCGCTTGTCGCATGGTGGTGGTACAGCAAGAGCGGAATGGCGAGAGGGCAAGTGAAATCTACTTCACGTGTGCGTCCTATGCTTATTGTTGATACACAGGACGATCCGTTTACCCGGAGGCGACTATTCGCATGGGTCAGGGTCTGGTGCGATGGCTACGCTGGCATCTGTGCCATGGTTCCTTCTCGGACTTGCGGGCATCGCATTCGAATATATAGCGTCAAGCCTTGAATCTGTATCGATGGGCTACCGCGCGAGGCGTGGATATAGGGATGTACCTGTAGACGAGGATGCGCAGGTCTTGCGTTTTGAGGATGAGGAATGAGCAGGGCACAGGTCATACTTAGACAAGACTGCCTCGACTATATATTAATAGCTCATACTTGTCCTTGTAGGTCATAGCCAATCGCTTTCCTATGTATTCTGGTTCTTATTTATCATGGCTTCATCCAATGGTACTTAATCGAGCGCATGAATTGGACTAAGAGGATGACATTAGTACTTTGCAGTAAATAACACAGCGAATACAGTGATAGCAGGTATACATAGGGTGATCGTCCAAATTCGATCTTTTGATTAGTCTATAACACCAAGATGATCTTCCTTGATCGTTCCGATGGCGAACTACCTTGTGTTAACAGGTGTAGTCATACTAAAATTTAAAGACTCACAATTTCGGTAGCATCAACGCGCGTTCCCACAATTTTTAGCCGTACACGAGTGTTCTTCTCGATGATCTGTTCGAGACAAGGTAGGGACATTAAGGGGACCGTACATAAATGGACGATACCTGGTCCTCTGATGCAAAGGATGGTGGATTTGAGGTCGGATCAAATTTCATGTCAGGATGTATCAGCTAGGAATAGTGCGAGATGTTGAGCGAGGCAGGAAGGAGCAGCATTCAAACTCACTTGATGAGACACGAAAACTGTCAATGGCCCGACGTCAGCAAAGAAGCCCATCTACGTGCTATTCAGTACGGATCGGTAAAAAGAAAAAGGTATGGAGCACCTTGTTAACGTTATTCACGACCCCATCGACCACTTCTCCTTTGAATGGCTTGAAGACTATTGCACGATAGCGGGTGATAAATTCGGCCTGGCCACTTCCGCTCAGTACCATGCCTTTTCCAATATCCAGGATGGAGACGACAGCAATAATGTACCCGAATGCGCCTGAACATGTTCCTTCTACGTCTGAGTAGAGTTTTGACTCGAGGAACTGGAGCATCCGAGGGCCAAAATATGACGGATGGAGAAGAATTGTGTGCGTCAACTCTTTCTGAGCATTGAAATTTGGTTATAACGGATTGAATGGTGATGGATCTCTCGGAGAGAGGTACTCACAATAAAGAACATGTTGGCTCGGTTAACACACGAGCAATCGTGTTGATGGATCGCAGAGCGTAGTAAGAATGCGGCAGATGACGTAATACAGCCTGTACCCTATAGTAGCAGGCCACAACCTCACTGGGCACCCACAGCATCATCACTAGCCTGTCGAACATTCAACTAAAGGTCTGCCGTCCCTGTGACGTGCAAAAGAGTACTAACGAACGCATAGAACCAAGTTAGATGGTGCTGAAGGCAACAAGAATATACAAAAAGATTGGCCAACGTGGGGATCGAACCCAAGACCTTCGCGTATCGAAGTTTCCCGGCGAGAGCGAGATAGTTTACCGGTCACACTCACACCGAGCACCCGTATTAGCACGACGCTCTAACCAACTGAGCTAGTCGGCCTTGCTTCGCAATAGTATGGCAAAGGTCACAAAGGGTTGGATAACTTTCTCGTTTTTACATAAGAATTATCTGACTTTCACGCGAAACACGCGATAACTATTCTTGAACGCTTTACTACTATGCTTCTATGGCGTCCACTCTTAGCTGCACATCATGTTTGAAATACTTCGATCCAAAAAAATATTAGGTGAGCCCGGTAACCACTATTGTACAAATACACTATTACTTCTCCACCTTCGTACTATGCTAATGATACAGATTTGAAATGATAATGGGTTGGGCTAAGCAGATTGACCGCGTTACACGATCGCAATTCGCTGGGGTTGCTGGTCTGGTCCAGCCTTCGCGAAGGACACAGTAAGCACTCCATTCTCCATCTTTGCGTGGACATCCTCAGCCTGGAGGGTACAATAACTGTCAGCACCAGATCGCTACAAGGAATTCACATTGTGAGTGTGCTCACCTTGATTCCCTGAGGAATTTGAAGGGTCCTGGAGAATTTGCCATGAGAGCGCTCCCGCACCACATAGCTGCCCTTGTTATAATCATCCGAACATTTCGACTCTCCGGATATTGTCAGGCGATTTCCATGGACCTCGACATTGACATCCTGTTGTTTCATGCCAGGGAGTTCAAATGTTGCCGTGACCGTCTTGGTCTCAGCATTCTCGTGTAGATCCATTCTGTGTTGACGCGAGTCAACGACATAACTTACATTGAAATTGAGATCATGCTTACTTAGGGAATGCCCGATCACGTCGATGAGTCAAGGTAGTATTACCCTCGATGGTAGGGAAGGGGTGGAAACGAGCATTGAAAGCATCGTCAAATAGCTTGTCGAACTCTGTGAATGGATCGTAGAATGTGCGCACTAGGGACATGATCAAGTGCAGAAATAGTAGATGTTGAGAAAAGGTGTTGTGATGGTTGTTATTGATTGAAGTTGAAGTTTGCTGAAGTCTGAGCGACTCTGAGCAGCATTTATATACATGTCCATGACAATATAAAAGAAAAGTTTGTAACGCCCACGATGATACGGGTGTCTTCCAGAAGTTACGCGGTATGTGATTGAATGACGATCGACGACATTCTGTAATATTCGAGATTGGTTCCAAGTTGAGAAGCCGTTAATAAAGCGTCGAGTTCCTTGTTTGAACACAAAAGTCCTGTTTACATATATTTTGTTTATTACTAGAAAGGAAAGTTGGACTAGTCCCACTGGTCGGGCGCGCTGCTATGTGGAGAACCTCAGTTGACAATCGAATATCCGGAAACTGTGCCAGGGCGATGCACCTCCAGAAGAGCACAGCTGCTCGCATACAGACATGCGGGGGTATGCATCAAGCGAGAAGAGTGCAGGCCCATCAGCGTCTAACTTATTCCCATGCTCCCTGTGCTGGTGCTGCGCTCAGGCCAGCGCTGAAGACATATACTGTGATGCGCTTGTGTTTGCGGCCGTGTTCAGGTGTGTCGAGATGAAAAATGTGGATTTAGAGAAAATATAAAGACGCAAAGTTACGGGAAACTTTGTACTGTTCAGGAAAATCAATCTTGGGAATCGGATGTCCACAATGCTGCCTGGGGGACACCGGCCCTCTAATATAGAGCTTGGCGCTTTCAATACATATTCAATGTCCCACTGACTGTGTTTATGTCTGCCATACCATCAAAAACATGACAACAGTAGGGGACGAGAAAAACTCACTTCGTACCTTCAGTTGTCGCGACCTTTGAATGGAGTTGCCCACAGCATTACCCTTCTGAAGGTCACTGTGCAGATGAGTGGTTCTTGAATAATAACGATGAAAGCAATCGACACTGATCTGAATAGCCTTGACTGCGTCGCTGCGAGTCATTCCTGCGTTGAATTGGTCACATCCCCCTTCAATAAACGTCACCACCTGTGATCATAAAATTGCCAACTCCAAGCCGACTCCTATTCGTTAGATTTCTTCCGAACTTTGTTTCTTGACCACACGCTAGCAAAAAACATGCAGACATTTAACTCTCTCTCATCGGCCTCAGACATCATCGATGCACTGCACAACACCGTAAGTGCTGATCTTTCCATTCTTCTTTGCAGGTAATAACTTTTCGCTTCAGCTGCGTTCACGGGTAGTTGTAAGTGTATCTTTGACTCCATGTGCATTGTGAATATCTGATGTGACATTGACCACTCATAGATTCCAGACCTCGCCACCCCGTTCTCCCGAGCTAGCGTCCCGAATACCTACCTCCCTACCACCGATTCCAACAGCGAGAGCATCAGCATCATCCTCACTGAGCGTCAGCAGCAGCTGGATGCAGTGTCGTGTGAGATCTCAAGTCTGGAAACAGTCATGGACGATATAAAAAATTTACGCCAGCAACTCGTCGAACGGAAGGAAAACATTATTCAGTCCATGACTTTTCACAAGGGACTCAGATCGGCTATATGGCGCTTGCCTGCTGAAGTCTTATGCCACATTTTTCATCACTGTCTTCCAGAAGACAAATATTTGTCATCCACATCGAACCTGACCCCCATGTTGTTGACCAGAATATGCCGACCATGGAGGGAAGTTGCTGTTGATATGCCCAGTTTATGGTGAAGGTTGCATGTTGAATTCAACGTCACCACACCAGGCAACAGGATTTTGTATTTCACCACGACGACGACGACGACGACGACGACGACTACCACGACGACGACGACGACGACGACGACGACTACCACTACTACAGAAGAGTCGAGAAGGGGTCAGATGTTGAAGTCGACCACAGAGCCTGGCAGCGAGCAGTTTTCCACTATGAGTCCGCTCTCAATAGCACTTGTGCGCTACGACTCAACTGCGCTCTTAGGAGACCTTCTTCAGCCTTACATGGATCAAATTTCATTTCTCTCCATACTTTTTCCCCACAGAGTGGGCAAACCACAACTTTTGTTAAAAGACATGCCAGCACTTCGAGAGCTGGTCATATCAAACATGCCACATGGTTGTGACATTTTGACTATGGCGGAATATATCTCGCAACTCCCGTCTACAATGCACGTTCTCGATGTCATAGACTCGCCGCTTGACATCAATGACCTATATTTTCTCGATCCCGTATGGACACACCTAACACAAGTCAAGATCACCTTTTCTCGTCAGGATGCATTTCTCCATTTGCTCCATTTATGCCCCAACCTTTCCTCATTGACGGTTGAAGTAAAATTCGACATCCTTTCCCGGTTGAGGGTTGAAGCAGATGTAGATCGTCAACAAACCTTGGAACCATTCACACACACCAACCTCCAATTCCTGTGCATACGTTATGGTGACTCTGGGGCGTTGCTAGCTCGCTTGTCAAATGCTTTATCACTCCCCAGTTTGCGCGTGTTTCATGCTTGTGCTTGCAACACTCGCAAGATTGGACAGTGGCCTCACAAGCAGTTGATAGATCTTATTGCATGGTCAAATTGTCCCTTGGAGCGCTTGAGTTTCTGTGGGTTTGCGGAGATGAATGTGCGGCGAGCACAGTATGTTGCCCTCATTCCTTCCCTCGACGTAGTGTGCCAGTGGCCTTATAATTCAACATAAACAAACGATAATCACTAGGGGAGCTCATCTCATGAGGACCCATTTTCTAATGTTGTGGCAGAGAATGTCACTTGCGGAGGCATGATTGCAAATCTCATACTGAAAGCGGCGGGAGAAACGAGAAAATGATGGTACGACGCTGGACGACACATCTACCAGTAGTGGCAGCAACGGCGCCTACGTCAGAGTCCTCTTCACGGAGTATATTGACCCACTTGTTCAAGTTGCTATGTAAAAGATACCTGCGCCGGAAACGAGTGTTAAACAATATGTATATATATATTTATTCGCACTTGACACCATGCATGGTATCCGAGTCAGCGTCTCCATAATTAGCTCGGGGAGGCTGTAAGATGGAAGAATTCCTATCCATCGGGTTGTTATTGACTTTCCGTCGTAGAGATAAAGTTTGGCTGCGCACATATACAGCCCGTTTAAATGTAGGTTACGTTATGACTTAGCTCCTAGTGCAAGCTTGCGATGTCGGACAGGTGAATTATGCTGTTGGCATCGATGATTCAATATATCCTGTGCAGTGCAGATGCAGCAGATCTCACTTCAGTACTCAGTTTTCGCTGGCCTGAGAGGTACCGGTGACAATGTGGCAGTGTTCTAGCGAAATGAAAATCAACGTCCCTTGTATAATATCCTTATCGAGAAGAAGTTCAAATTTGGTTTGGTTCAACTTGTTCTTTGACCAACATCTTCAACTGCAGCAGCGTCTTTTTCGATTTTAACGATGGTCACCTATTCTTCTTTCTTTTCTTCTGGTCTTCTCGCGCCTTACCATCCAAGAGCAACAACTCCTGCACCACCTTCCTCGCCCATGCCAATACCATCCAGTCCCATACACCCTGTCGATCGCGATCTGAGCGTGACGCCCACACCCGGTGGCAACTCAAATAATGTTGTTGCAATACCCACTGCGAATGTTGACCGTCCTCGCATGCGCAGGCGTCGCAGTAGCATGAATATAGGCGCGAATCCAATGGCTCTTATCAAATCCCCGACGCGAAATGCGGGCAGCGCGCTTCAGCGCACTGGCATCATGTCTCCCACTCGGAGTCGTGCAGGCAGCGTCGCGGAGAGCGCTTCAGAATCCAGCAGTCTTTTCGGAAGATTAAGGAGTGGCAGTCTAAACGCAGGCCCTCCACTGCGGTGAGTGGCTCCAATGCCTGTAACTGTATGTCTTCTGATATTCATGTTGTGTAGCCTACGTCGTGCAGTCAAGCGAACCGTCCCACTCGCTCCGCCTCCTACTGTCCCTCTCCCTCCACTTCCACCGCCATCACCATTACCATCTGCAAAATACACGCGTACTCTCGCGCCTCCCGCGCTCATCATACCTGTTCCTCGCCAACCCCTCATGAATTATCTCATATCCGGTCCTAACGCTTCCGGATTACTTAGCCCTGATTCTGCGATGCACTTCTCATCCAATATGTCGCCTGGTGTCTCCTCCAGCCCTGCTCATAAGTGTTATTTTGGAAGCACCATCGATGAAGAGATGAAGGAAAGTTGAACACGCTTCGATAAGTGCCGCTTGTTTGGACATTGCGCCTGGCTGCGCACTCGCTCTCGTGCATCAATAACCCCGTTACCTATTTACTGTTCCAAATTAATTACCTGCTGCATTTGTTACCAACATCTCACTCATAGCCAATCAGTTTTACAGCGTATCTCTGTCCTTCAGTTTCTGCATCTTTCTAGCTTTGTCGTTACTACTCTTGCTGCTGGTTTTGCTCGTACTCGACATCACGTCCATGTTTTGAATGCTGCTCTAGTGTCTATGTTATTGTTTGGGATCTGACGTGAATAGACCACCGTGTTTTAGTCGTACCCATATTACCAATGAATTGTAGCCCGAGATATCAGATGGTGGGGGTGAGATCCCCACTCGAGTTCTGATGTCGACCGCAATATTCGCAAGTGGGGGTATGCACCCACATAAGAAAACGCATTTGATACCATGGTCAAAGCCCCGCGTCATCAGAAAACAAGCGCCGTGCAACTCTAGCGGAGACCTCCAGATATGGTCACTAGTTTGTTCTCGAGGTTTCGTGGTAAAGTTGCACGTGTGCAAGACGGATAACATGAAAGGCTGGGCAGAGAGCAACAATATGATGGGTGCTCTCAAATGCATCACAACCAGACTGACACAAAGGCGGCCTATTGCGAAATCGACGAGATGTCGCACTTATGGAGTGTCAGTTGTGAAGATCAGGCACACAACCTATGCACAGCGGCAGATAATGAGCTAAATGCCCGTGTATATTGGAAGTCACGCAGGAGATGACGGTAGAGGTAAGGCTTGGGTTGAGCAGAGAGTGTCGCAAGATGCATAAGCATCCTCAAGGCAAGAAATGATATCAATAAAGCAAGATAAGATATACTCAATAAACCCGTAAACAGGTACACGGATAATGTAGTTATCCATCGCAAAAGTAGCCAGTGGTGCCAAAGGAAGACGGCTGTTGTGATGTAACGTCGAAATAGCCATTTGATGTACAAAATCACTAGTTAGACATTGTGGTGTCTACTACTGTCTGTGTGAGCAAAAATCCACGAGATTGGGACGGCGAAGCAAGTATGGAAGACAATCACCGGTATAACGAACATGTCGGTTGCCTATTCCAAACGTGGGGAAGAGCACCGGGAAGTACATCACAAATTATATGAACTGCATTTTATGGAACCCATGTCCTTGGGAGGTGCCACCTTGTGCGAATAAAGGGCCGATAAAAGGATGACTGTGGTAAATGGTAATGACGACTATTAAGCATACACGTCCAATCGGTCAGTGTGACACGAGCCATCTTCCGGAAGGTAGTCGCTGAATGATCAAGATCCTGATGCAGACTCACGACAGCAGCAGCAACAGTCTCCAACTTCGACTGTTGCGATGAGGATGAACGGGGTGGAGTGTGAAGGCATTGGGCTATGTCCGAGCCTTAAGCTCGGACTGGACGCTGGAGGTGGGCGAACAAACGAACATTAGCAATTTTGGCGATGTCTACGGCTATTAATTATGTAATGATTACCTTAGGGGGAGTGGGAATAAATAACATATGAGATAATACGCTAACGATAATAAGTAAATGGTAAGGATTTGCGATGTGAAACATTCTACACGTTCGAAACTTCGAATAGAACGACGAAACCAACGGCGCCCTTGACGCTCAGCAGTGCTGACTCTCCGGTAGGTTCCTAATCGGCACCCTGCTCATAGCTGTGTAGGGTTTAGGAAATCGAATCAGAAGAGTGTGATGGGAAGGATGAAATCGAAAGAGAAAATGAAGATAATATGCACATTAAATGTGAGGATGATCACAGGAAAGATGCTGATAGTATCAATATGTTCAGTGACGCGTCATTGTCACGTGGTCAAAAACATAGCATGCCCTTACGCGCATCAACAACTATCAAACGTTACTCAACCTTCAACATGCCCACACGATGGCATAACCAGTACAGGCTATGTCACTAGTGCGGTACGTAACACTCACCAAGATCTGGTAAAGTTCGCAAGTCATGTCTTACTTCAGAATGCTTTCAAGTTGTTCTTAGTACCATTTCTCCCGACTTGCGACTAAAGCAGGTTTGACAAGGAACTTTTCCTGATGAGTAATGTGATTTCTACCATGTATTTTTGAACGTTGATGCAACTATAAACGCGTCATCAGTTGAGCGACAGAACGCGGCAACCTGGATCATCCTCGGAGTCTCGGAATTGATATCGATGGGTTATCGCACAAGACAGATCCGGGCGACAGCTATAGCAGCTCCGTGTTCCATGGTCATTGTGTTGCCATAACAGATACTGTGATAGACGCGCGGGATGCCTATAAGCATTTTGACCGCGCGGTAGTTTCCGGGCTGTGGCGGAACCGACCAAACCAATTCTACCCTTTCTCGACTGATCTACGCACAAATCTACATTCTGCGCTAGAGCGCCCAAGTGGACATGTACTCAGTCGTTGTCTATCTTGGCTCGCCCAGCAGATCCGTTGTAGATGGCTTCCTGATAATCTACATATGGTATCATGAATCATGACGCCCACGCAAGATCTTAGATTGATCCGTCGACCCCAATTTACGTACAGGTGAATGACCGTCAATGATCAGATGTACGAAGTTCGCTGTCGTCGTGTTTGATCATCTTGACTATCTCTATCACGACTGGCTTTCGGAAGGGGAATGCAGAAGGAAAAGGCTTGAAGTAAGCGCTCTGTCATATTCATGAAAGAGATCTACTTATATGGAACAATTACAAACAAGATACTGTCTAACGAGAGAAGTCTCATCACTTGTACATCCTACCTATGGAATAGTGCATAGAATTTGAGTCTCACATTGTTGTTAGCGACATCAAAGCTACAGGAATAGGCGACACTCGTTAATGTTTCACCCTGTTTAGAGAAGCGCGATTCAAACCTTGCTATAATTCGAGTAGGTGACACATAGAACAGGTGAGTCTACACCCTCGCTTTCTTTCAATCTGACCGGTGGATCCTCATTTCCAAAATAACGCGATGGTCCAAGCCAAGACGACACACCCGCCAGCAATATTGGCATCAGTATAAAGAGTGACATATTCCAAAGGCTTTGTCTCATAACTTGGGTGTTTGATTTCTCCATTCCCTTATCTCGACTCAACCTTCATGGCTTCTACCGCAACTTGCGCCGTCACTTCTTTTGACTCCGAGCCCACGGAGTTCATTTTACCTGATTTCTTTAGCGATTGCCGCTACCCTATGCGACTAAACCCTCACTGTGATGAGGTATCTCGCGCTTCTGCACAATGGCTTTGTAGCGAAGCTCATCTAGTAGAGCCCGATGTTACCAAATATACTACGATATTGCGCCCAGGTTACTTCGCTTCATCTTGTTACCCTGATGCGGATGCTTTCCATCTCAAAGTCTGCGCGGACTTCCTGGGCTGGTCATTCAAAATGGATGACTGGCTCGAGATCGAAAGGTCACCCGATGTCAATGATGCATGGGGAGTACGTGACTGCTGCGTATCTGCGTACCGCGATCCCGTCAACTTCCAGACGGAAAGATATAGTGGAAAGATGTGCAAATCGTATGTCTATTCTATTTTTCCTTATCGCGCGCACGTTCTGATCATATCACGGTGTTAAGATACTTCGGTCGCTTCAAGGAGACTGGTGGCCCTGGCTGCACAGAGCGCTTTATTCATACAATGGACTTGTGGTTTATCTCTGCGGCCAAGGAGGTGGAGAACCGCGTCAAGGGACATATCGATGATGTTGAATCTTACATCGAATTGAGGCGCGACTTGAGCGGCTGCAAGGCTTGCTTTGCCCTCATCGAATTCGTCTGTCAGATCAATCTTCCCGACGAAGTAGTCTCGCATCCGGTCATCATGGCGCTGGAGGAGGCCACCAATGACTTCGTTTCTTGGTCAAATGTAATACCTCATTCTGTCGTCGAAGTTGGGGCACTACTGATATCGTTGCTGACAGGATATTTTATCCTATAACATGGAGCAATCTCACCATAGCACGCATAATCTAGTTGCTGTGCTCATGGTCAAGCAAGGTCTTGACCTGCAAGGCGCTGTTGACTACTGCGCCCAGCTATGCAATATCTCCCTACAACGGTTCGAAGAAAACCGCGCTGTCCTCCCCTCGTGGGGAGAAGAAGTCGACAAAGATGTGGCTAGGTACGTCGAAGGACTGCAGAACTGGATTGTCGGTCCGCTGCAGTGGTCCTTCGAGTCCGCTCGCTATTTCGGGAAGGATGCGCATATCGTCAAGCAGAACAGAATTGTCAAGCTGCTTCCGAAGCGACCATTGTGAAATTCACAGCTATTGCTGGATGTAAGACCGTTTCACTTCTTGCCTGCGATGCACGAGTCTCATTGCGATGACTACCATTACAGAAAGTTATATCATTGTCTACGTCTTGCTTTGTGTGAAGCTGCTTTTTTCCGCGCAAACGCGCATCATATTTCTCCTTTTTTCTAGCTCGAAACGTTTTTGACTTCTGCTGTTGTGTGTATAATATAGTACTAGTCTGCCTATTCAGACAAGAATGGAAGGAAGAGTCTTGTTTTGAATATAGAATTGTACATATGTACCAATTTTTGTACGTACTACTCTAGTAAGCACGGTCCGTTAGTAATGTTTCACAGAAACACGAGTTTGGAACATCTGACACATATGATCTTGATCATTGGATGTATCTATCTCTCTCGCTCCTGATATTAGCATGTGGAAAATTCCAACGACGCCGCAGGTGACTAGGATCTTCCGGATCCTAGCGAGTACCACAAATTTCTTCTTTCTGGTAGAGAAAAAATATGTGAAGCGTGCGGATGATCTTTGATCACGAGAACTACTCGCCTAGAAATTCTAGGCTGTCGGCTTCGCTTATATAAGCACAATTGTAGATTTCTCATTCGAAATGCTTCACTCAATCATGAAACTGGGGACGAGATCCTGCACACATGGTAGCCGGTGAACAATTGGCGTCCTCGACCATTATCGACTTGAATTATTTCTTATGAAGGCCAGGGGCTCAAAGAAATTCATCACGCTTGAACTACTCACGCGACGGGAGGTTGGCAGAACCTGGCAGAACTACAGCTTCATGAAAGCGCCGCGGGCCCAGGTGTCGTCGCGCGGAGTCCGACGTGGGAAACGGTATCATACTAACATCGATTCTCCTAGCATGGGTATCCCTGCGGCCTGGTCCATGTCCCACTATTCTTCATGTAATCATGTACGTTTTTTCCCAATTACCGGCACTGCAATGCAACGATTCATATCAAGAATCTGCTATGTTGGCGGAGTATAGCCATTCCAGTCTCTTTTGGACACCTTGCATCAAGAACTAGTATACAGCCTGGCTAGGGGAGACCAGTCACCTTGTGAGCTTTGTAGTGTTTGTATCCAGCAGGCCGTTTAAACTATTTTCTTCCTTAATCTGTTCTGCATATCTGGCGATGGGCCCTAGCGGAGACTATGCAATGCCGGATTATCTGTTGTGCCACAGTGCCCATGTACCGCTGCAGTAGGCTCGCATGGCATTGCTGCTATTCAATTGTTGTCGCTTAGTACGTCCTTTAAAGCCTATATGGGGCTTGCATCCGTCGCACGTCCTATCGGTGCCCATGAGCACATACTTCCAGTATAAATGGATTGTCGGCCCCATCATTCATGCAAGCAGGCAGAAACCTCCCTCATAGTCATGCGATCGTTCTCCGCCTTTTTGATTGCAGTCATTATCACGGCCAGCAGGTCTACGTCATGGGCCTCGGTCACCATCCCATTGACAAAGCTTGAGCGTGCTGGGTCGTACCTTCAAGGCTCTGCACACGCTGATCGTGCCCGAGCGTCGTTCTTAAAGACAACCAGTGGCCCAAAGACCATTCCGGCTACAAACTTGGTATATATACAGTACACCACGAGTGTCGGTGTCGGCTGTCCCCCCACCTACTACAATTTAATTGTTGACACGGGGAGTTCTAACACATTTGTTGGGTCAGTGCTTTTGTAGAAAATTGCCCTTGCAACTTGAATGACTGATGATGACGAGTAGAACGGGAAAAAAGTATGTTCGTACATCAACCAGTGTCTCCACCGGACAGAATGTCTCTGTCACCTATGGAAGTGGCTTTTTCAGTGGTATCGAATGTTTGTCTTCCTCAGCACTTAGTCCGAGTACTTATATATAAACTGATATGGCCTGACCGACCAGACAGTGACACGGTGACTCTCGCAGCTGGCTTGGTCATCGCGAATCAATCCATCGGTGATGCTCTTGAATTCGCACATTTTGACGGTGTCGACGGCATAATTGGCATTGGACCAGTTGATCTTACGCAGTACACACTGTTTCCTGACACTGACACCTTGATTCCAACCATCATGGATAACGCTTTGAAGCAGGGTCTGATCAAACAACGGATTTTTGGTATTTCATTCGCGCCGGCAACGACTTCTAATGACACCAGTATGTGTTTATCGTATCTGACTTGTATGTGACCCATTTAGTCGATCGAACAGATGGAGCGATTACATATGGTGGCATTGATCCTGCTTTTGTGCGTACGATGTCATATTCCGCTATTGAAATTCCTGATATACCCGCCAGTACACCGGTGATATAACCTACGCTCCAGTCACCAAGATTCACCCAGCAGCCCACTACTGGGGTATCAACGTAACTGACGTAACATATGGCACACACACTGTTATTCCTCGGTCAACCGCCGGCATAGTCGACGCGGGCACAAGTCGTGCGTATTATTTGACTCGATATCACTCGCACCACCCAACTTCACATTATCGCAGTGGTCGCGCTTGCGGATGATTTCTTTTCCAGCTACTTACAAGCCATTCCCGGAGCCTACCTCGACGTTAACAACACTGGCCTCATTGTCATCCCCCCTTCCTCCGTCGCAGGCATGCAACCCCTTAACTTCACAATCAACGGTCGCGCGTTCAGCATGGATACAGCTGCACAACTGATCCCATTGAACGAGAACGCTATTTGGGGCATTGAGACTGGTGTACAATGCGGCGTCATTACTAATCTCGGTGTCAACAGCGGGAGAGGCTCGGATTTCATCCTTGGTCAGAAGTTCATGGAGAAGTATTATGTTGTGTTCGACGCCGATTACAAACGCGTTGGCTTTGCGTACACGTGAGTCGGCTCGACCTGGTGTTTAAGTGGGAATGGCTGTTGATATTTTTCGACTAGTGACCACACCTTCTCGACATACTTGCCTTGAGTTGCCAAGCGCGAACTACATATCACTTGGGAAAAGTCTGATAGAATCGATAAATGGAGATATGGACGATGTCATGAAGGATTCCAATGTGGTGATGGGTCATATATGGAGCACGATCTATTGAAGAGTCTCTCCTTAGCCACGACAACTGCGTAAATTATGTGCCCGTACGGCACGAAGGTAGGAGCAGGAGATGTAGATGCAGATGGGATTTTCGAACTTGGGACATGCCGGCGAGCCGTGGGATGCACAGGTGACCAGTCATTAGCTGTTGACTGATGTCATGAGTATCATTCTATGTCTTACATTCATTGATATGGTTGTCCGAACTTAGGTGCTCGTTATATCGAAATATAAGGCCAAAGCAGAGGTTCAGAGGAAGCCGTGAATGAGTATGGAAGTACTTCAGCTGTCTAAAGGCCAAAACTGTTCTCAGGGCCAGTCGTGCCCAGCAACCCGGAGAACGGTCATACACAAGCAGCGGCTATACCATGATCCATGATGATGGAAGAATCACTAGGAAGACGCTTATGTGGACCCTGGTGGCAGCGTGGCCCAAAGGAATTCGAAAATCATAGTGTTTTTGCTTCTAGAATATGAAGTCTTCTAGGATAATAAATCAGCATCTAATGCGTGGTATCTCACCTGTTGTGTATGGCATCTGGGATCCCTGATACATTTCCTAACCTGTTAGATGCTCTCTCCCTCCCCAGAAAGTTGAAGCGTACTTTGAGGTTGACCATGAGGGATCATCATGACCTCATGAGAAGTTCAAGCCATTATTGGCACGGTCAAATTGTCTCCTGAACTTGAGCCTCATTGGTACCAGAGAGGAGGCGACAGATAAGGAACTAGATAAATACATCCTCAAAAGTGATGGTGGACGTGCCTGTGCATCGTGATGAGCTCGCATAACGTTTTCAGTGAAACTTTAGCTTATGCGTATAGTTTGGACTTAGCGTAGCTTAATTTTAGTCGAACGCAAATTTTTTCCGCTCGTGGGCTTCGATGAATCGAGACCTCAAAGTGTGATGCACTTACTCTGGTACATCGACAAGAGTACACAGCCAAGGATATTTCAAAAGATGTGTTTATGTTACACCAGTTCTGGCGATGTGAAGTCAGAATACATGCTCTTGCCCAGCAACTAGACCACCAAAATAACACGTCAGAGCCTTCAACTTCGACCCCATCCACTCTTCCTCCACTTCAATCATTTGAGGCTTGTCATCAAGGGTGACGCCTTCGTCTGTTTCGAGCAGGCCCAGGGCAGATATTTCATTCAAGTCCGTGTTTCTGGGAAGGAAGTAAGCAATATTATCTGAAATCCGCTTCGTCAGGCGAAATAAATCAACTCCGTGAATCGGCTGTATCCTTGAGAGGCTATATTGTGAGTGTGCCTCTAGTTCGTCCTGGAAGTCCGCGTTGCTGTCGGCAGAGATATTGTTTTCAGAGGGAGAGATGTATCCTGGGCCACCCCAAGGGGGACTCAAGAATACAACATCGATATTGCGCGTTGAGTGGGGTCGTGAAAGATATGCGTTTGCAAATGAGATATAGTCTGCAAGGATAAACTCGATGCGATCTGCAACACCGTAGATTGCAGCATTATGACGAGCCAAAGCGAGCCGTGTTGGGGAGATGTCCAGAGCAATGACTAATTTACGAGGATGAAATTAGCAGGATTGGATGAGTGATAGAACGGTCCTCTCACCATGCTCGCAGGTTTTTGCAAAAGCGATCGCATTTCCTCCGACACCACAGAAAGGATCGAGGATTGTATCGCATCGACAGCGATCTGCAATTTGTACGGCAATGTTTTCAGGTGTCACGCTATACCAGCCTTCTTCATCCAATAAACATCCTCGGTCGTATAAAGAAAAGTAACGTTTTCGTTGCGAGAAATCTGAGAGATAGCAGCTGGGATTGAATCAAAGGGCCTTTGAAATATTAAGTCGCGGCATGACGGACATTTCTGAAGGTTTTCTGGAACCTCGTGAGTGGTGGTGTAGTGAGGAACAAGGGCGGTGGCATCATATTTTGTGCGAACAGGAACATGGGTATCCGTTTTGCATTTTTTTGCAGATCTGCTCTGATTTTGTGGTTTTTCTGAGAGGCTAGTAGCGTTTGAATTAAGAAAGTCTTGTGGTAGGAAACGAGATAAACCGGTGAGATTTGGTTTTTTGCCCATTGCGACTCCGAGCCTCAGGGTGAACGTCACAAATAACAATGACACGTTGGTTTTGTGATTCGCGGAGTTATGACCTGGATAGAGTTTAAACGCCTTATCGACTTGCCACTTCCAGAGTACCAACTTTGAAGTAAGTAATATATACTAGTTGCTACTTTCTGACCAAGCCCTAACTCTCTTCATGCTCAAAGATGTCGGACGTCGATATGGACGCAGATCATGATGTGCCAGATTTCGTACGAGCCTGGCATCCATCAGTTCGTCGACCGATCATTCCCCCCGATCCGACAACCTACCACGAAGCCATTCATCCTCGCGCAATTTTCGAGCTTCGTGAAACACCCTCCGGGAAATATGTATCTGTTGTTTCCTATTCCTGCGTCCATTGTCGTTCGGTAAAGCAAACTTGTTCGCGTCTTTTGCCCTGCGATCGGTGCGCCAAGACTGAGCGACCTTGTCATGTCAGTCAACCAGGCTATCAGAAGCTTCCCCCGCCCAAGGTGACGAAGGGTAGAAAACATGCAACAACCCCTATATCCTCGCCAATATCTGGAATGTCCCAAACCCCTACGGCGCCACCCTCCAAGAGGATATCAGCTTCAAGATCCAACCAAGCCATAACAACTTCAAATCCTCGGTCACCCAAGAAACAGAAATTGACCCATCCGAGCTCTTCAAGAGCCCCAAAAAAAACTTCCAAATGCAAGGAGAACAAGAACAAGGACGATGGTAAGCTTCTTCAGAATATATCACTTACAGTCAACCCGGAAACCAGGAGCGGTTAGTACCTTGTCAGGGTCTCCCATTCGTGCACATTAATGCGTCCGAATAGATGCCGCGGTCACTACAGCGCCGATTTGGACTTTTGTTAAGCCTCCAAAGATCAAGTGTGCGATTGACAGCTGTACAGCTGTCCCCACAGTCGATACCCTTCCTTGCACACCTTACACGCCTCGAGTCTGGGCAAATGTGAAGTACCTCGGCATAATGAATGCAAATCGAGTCTAACTGGATACCCAGTCTCGCGCAGAAATTGCTTCGATATTCCCTGAACTCACGAAGTCTCTTACGGGTATCTCATGGCGGCAGTTTGAAATGCCCGCATTGTTCCTAGAACATCCCCACCCCGAGCATTCCTGGAGAGACAAAAACACTCTGGAAGTTGTTTTGTGAGTTCCTTTTGTTTTACCCCCTTGTTCACTGATCGAGTAGTGTCAAATAGGGAATGGAATTATCGATATGGACCCGAAGTACTTGTACGTAGCGATTCGCATGTCATAACGCACGACAAGAGGCCCTCCGATAACAGTAGCCTGGTAGCACAGGTTAGAATTCGTCATATTTGCGAAGCTTGCGTCCTGATTTCAAATCTAGGTGGAAGAAGGCGAGTCTGTCAAAGATGCAGTGCCCTCCTTCACCCCTATCAAAAACGACCATCTCCAGTTCAATTTCTCATCGTTCACCACACCTCTGGCTGTAGGGTCCGAAGGTAGGCTCGTTCGAATTCTTTTTGTTCTGTAACTTATATTACGAGAAGTGTTACCATCCGATACCATCGCTATGCCACAGTCACCCATGTTAGCTCCAGTGCCGGTGCTAGATCCACTATCACCAACGGTGGTGTCTCCACCTCTGGTTCCAGAACCCGATACACCAATTCTTCAGTTCAATTTCTCATCGTTCACCACACCTCTG
>MU172404.1:0-25819 GCA_016695485.1 Suillus hirtellus | reverse complement strand
CTTATATTACGAGAAGTGTTGCCACCCGATACCATCGCTATGCCACAGTCACCCACGTTAGCTCCAGTGCCGGTGCTAGATCCACTATCACCAACGGTGGTGTCTCCACCTCTGATTCCAGAACCCGATACGCCAATGGTGTCTTCTTCGGCTCCTCAAATCCAACCCCGAATACCTGAACAAAGGCCATCTGAGATTGAAACCTTAGATCAGTGTCGCATGGACCAAACTCCCTTACTTGTTTTCGTATCTCGAGAAAGCGGGCTCTTACCACTGCAACTGGCTCCCGAGTACGCATGCTGTTGCTTGGGTTTATTTGTCATATCTGACCTGAACGTCAGTTTTTTGCTCGTTTTACTGGTCACACTTGTTGATCTTCCTGCAGGTAGATATAAACAACACAGTCGTAGCTATTCCTAAGGCTCAGCAGTGCGAACGCGTACGATGGCGCCTTACCTTGGAATGGGCACCAGGAGGTGAAGAAGGTTTGTTGGAAAATATCAATGAGAAGTCGCACCCATGGTGGATTGATCCTGTCGAAAAGGAGGCTGGCTCAGCGAAATCATCCAGAGACATGAACACCCTCTATTTCAGCTTTCTGCCTTTGGACCTCCTGGCGAGCTTCAGACCTAGCGAGTGTTTTCCAAGAGGCTGGTACTGCAGAGACTGCGGGATGCTTAATGCGCAGAGGTATTTTCGACACCAGATCTGCCAGAGTTCCACGTGCAAAGTGATTGTTTCCTGCAACTAGCGTCGTCGAACCTTACTGATTATGGCGGCAGCGTAAACTGGAGCGGGGAAAAGCAACGACCAATGCTGATGCCCTGATTTGCCACATTGATCCGCTACAAGCACTTCGAGGACCACACCATCGTTTGCCCATACGGGATCCTCTCGATTGTGCACCTTCGTCAGTTGGCAAAATTGATTCCTCGTGGGACGACACGATGCGGAATTTGACGTATCAAGTCAACAGTGGTGTGAGAGTACAACATGTCTTCACCGGTAACCAAGAGATATTGCAACAGGATGCAACAAAACTACTCCTCGCCATACAGAAAGATGTTATCCTTTCCCGCAGTGACCTACATAGTATGTATTCTTATTTCTTGGCTTTTAAAACGTGCAAATTTTTGGTCTCAGGCCCTTATTTTACCTGGTCTACGAATCTTGATCACGGAAATACCTGCTCCGGGGATCCAGCCGGACAACCTGAAATATCTAGACTTGTCTTCGACATCCAGGATATCTTGCTTCACTATATGCAAGCGTATGGCGAAGTCGACGATGCCAACATCAATCATATCATGATTCAAGCATGGGCCACTCCGGGCTCGAAACGGGTAAGCCAGAAAGGACACTCGATACTGTTTTTTTCCCCTCAAAAGCGATTAGGGTGCCGTTTTTCACGCGAAGAGCCACGTTGTCATCATCATTTGTCTAGGTGCCGAAGTCGTCATGAATCTAGTACCCAAACGTGGTTTTACGGAGATCCCCATTGAAAGTGCGGAGGACTGCATGGAGATTGATAGGGAGCGGATCTTAAGTGCGTCACAGCTGGCGGATGATGGCTGTTCGGAAACTCTTGCGTCGGCAGCAATAATTGTGCCAGACGACTGCCGCCAAACTGGTGGTGACCCTGACGTCACGAATCAACCTGGCCCAGTGAGCCTTGCTTTGGGGGAGGCATCTGGACCGTCAGGTAATGTAGGTGATGCCAAGGCAGCCGGAAAGGGGAAGAGTACTACTGGTGGCAAAAAGAGCAAGCCAGCGCCCTTGGAACTTTCCATGACCCTAGTTCATGGTGATGCGATCATTCTCGAGGGAGATGACTTTGAGGTAAGGGCATCACGCGACCGGGTTTAATGTACTGCGGCTGATCTGAGTACGTTAGTACCAAATCAAGCGCAGCGGAACTACGATTCGTGAGTATTTTGAGTTGGAAGCTTTGGTTTCTAACTTAAATGACATGGCTTGGCTAGTTCTCATTGGGTCTTATGAGTGATCGGCACGGATCGGTCGGTGGTTGTCTTGGAAGTTTCAGATCTGAGGTTAACCAAATATTAAATATTGTCATTATGCGATAGTCTCTTGTTCTCGGGTCGTTTATTATGAGGGAGGGGGTCCTTCGTCGTGCATCGTAGTTAGAGCGCTAGAGCAAATCCGAAAGCAGCAATCAAATCTCCCAAACACTTGGACTGGCTGGCGCCTGCTGAGCATAATTCTTCACAGCAACCAACCTCCAAGAATTATGGCCAAAACATCCACATCTGCAGATACACAAGACCCAAACTGGGGAAGAGGTAAATGCTACGTTGTACTTCTCTGAATAGAAGTTGAACTTTTCCGCACAGTACTAATTTGCGGTGGGACGGACTGGTGAGCGAGTCCAGAGCGACGAACTAGTTATTTGAGCTCGGGGTATTTATGAATGGATGTTGTGCGCTTTTCACAGGCCGAAACTGGGGAGGAAAGAACGTGGTGGAAAAGGTGAAGGCAATCCTGATGCGTGCGTCGTTCCCTAGCCAGCATAGCTACACCAACTAAAATCCAGTTTTCCATATTCCAGACCAGACCTCCTCGAGCCCCATATCCTCCGTTCTCTCAGCAATATCAAAATTGCTTCCATACACGCGTCATGTTGCGGGTGTCACTTTATTCTTCTCGACGTGGATGGCGCAGCGTGGATGTTTGGGCGGAATGCATCTTCTGCGCTTGGCGTGTCAGGAGAGGACGTGATATCTATATCTGAAGACACTCCGCGACGCGTGCTTCCGACGGACTTGGGTGCAGAAGAAGGCACTAGATTCGTGCAAGCGGCATGTGGACGTAGTCATTCCTTGTTAGTAGGCGACGATGGACAGGTCTGGTCTGCGGGTGCCAATAACTTGGGTCAGGTGAGTCGTGCTTTTAGTTCGCGATTTTTGTTGTGTAGGTTGACTGGCTGGAATATGTCAGTGCGGACATCCAGTCACTGCGCAGATACCCACTTTCGAAGCCATTGAAGGGCCTTTTCTCGATGGTGAAAGACTGCACGTCATCAAGGCAGCAGTGGGCATAACATTTTCCATTATACTTACCGATGATGGCAAAGGTACGTACCCCTTAACGTATTCCGTTCCTCTGCTAGCTGACGCCCTTCAGTCTTTTCTTTTGGCAGTGGCGAGAAGGGACAATTAGGAAATGGTAGGACGGGAGAACACATCATTACCGGAAACAAGACAGCGTTTGACATTGAGACGGAGCCTGGTGAGCTTCGACACTCATTTTGCAACATCACCAACTGATCTGTTGATAAAGTACCCGTGAAAGGACTTGACGATAAGACCATCATAGACATCGCGTGCGGACCACAGCACAGTGTAGCACTCGACTCCCAAGGGTAGGTACCATCTAAACTCAGCTATACGTCACTCAAGTGCTATTAGTCTCGTGTACGTGTGGGGTTATAACGGCTACTGTCGGCTTGGTCTGGGCAACCAACAGGACGTCCTCATCCCTAAAGTAGTTCCAAATGTACGTGTTGCTTCTGTTGTCCCTCGTGAGCTAGTGTTGAAATAGCTTAACTTAGTTTGCCGGACCGAATGAAATAACAATGGGCGCTCATATCATCGCCGGCCCTTCGAATACCGTGGTTCTGGACAAGCAACAATTGTATTGGATGGCCGGAAAGGTCCGTAAACGTCAGACGGTCGTGTGTTATTTCTGATCCTTTTGCAGTGGAAGAATAGCGGCGAAGGTGTGCATTAACTGTCAGCTCGGTTCATTTATACCTTCACTTAGCTAACTTGGGTAGGATCCTCTGGCTCACCATACTCCTCATTTAGGTTTATCCAAGATCTAATGTAAGATTTCTGCTTCTTGTTTTACTTGTTGATTTACGAATATCTTTTCATCAGGGGTTGCAAAATATCTGGTGGCAGTTGCGGTGGAGTGACCCATTTTGCTCTCACGACTGATGACGACGGTGGTGTCATGACAGTTGCTTGGGGGCAAAATGCGTCCTACGGTAAGTAAAAGAAGAATCTGCATGACTGATTTAGCCTGAATGAGGACTGCAAGGTGAACTTGGCCTAGGACCCGATGAACCCAAAAGCGCTACAAAACCCACTTCCCACCAGCCTCTAGCCGGAATTGAGGTTATAAGGTGAAGCATTCTCTGCTCGCATGTTGGTACAGTGTTTATATGACCCCATCCAGCGTGGCAGCCGGTCAACACACCACCTTGTTTTTGGCAAAACCAAATGCTAAATTCTCTGATCTTCCACGTCATCCCCTTGAGGTCGACGCCCCTGAACTCTGTGTAGTCTGCGACAAGGATAACGGGGACGACGATCCTGCTTTGGAATGTGACAAGGTTGGTTATAGCCATCTTGACTTTCGATGACAGTGTTTACGAGGTTGGATCGATAGTGCGACCATCCATATCACTTGGGCTGCCTTGATCCTCCTCTGGAGGCCATTCCAGAAGGTGAATGGTTCTGTCCTAAATGCGTCGGTGAGCTGGGTGCCCTTTCAGGTCACGACTCCAAATCGTCCGGAAAAAAGGGCTCCAAATCGTCGCCGGAAACCAAGGGGGGCACGAAGAGGAAGGCAACTTCGTCTACGAAAGAAGGCGGTAAGCATCTGATCGATCTTCCTGTGACCTGCTGAATCCTAACGCCCCTTCGTAGCTCTTAAACGTAAAAAATAACGATACGTGGAAAATATGCAGGACCCAAACATACTACACCCGGAACTATACCTTCTCTGGAAATGTTCTTTGTGTACTACATTGACTATTCTCGGATTCTCGGTGTAACGTTTGACTGGGTCTTATCGCTTTCGATGTTATCTACTGATCTGAAGTGTACATAGTCTTTTCATATTCACCATCTTATGGTGGTTGCATTGTATTTTGTTTTATATGTAGATATTAACTCCTCTCCGTGTCAGATAACATGTGGACACTGGAAATACTCCATTCTTTATTCGAGAGCATCATTTGTGCGATGACTTCTGTGCTGGAAATCAGGACTGCGTGTGACATTAACCGTGCGCTTCTCTTCGGACTCCGACCCAGGGTCACGTACAGTAACTTGGACATCTCTAACGGTATTCTGTGATGTCGGGTCTTTGATGTGGCGAATGTCCCGTACTTGCCATTGGACGTGCATGCATCACTCACCTGCATATCCGCGATAAACACAGCGTTTTCGATTGTCTATTGACAGACGGCTTTCGTGAGTCGACAAAGATCCTGAGTTTCCTGGAACAAAGCTCATGCGATTGTACAAAAGCACTCGAAGGATTCCCGCGGTCGTGATTCTGTTCTTGCGAACGTCAATCATGAAAGGGCCTCATCAATCGCGAATATCGAGGTCAGTCACTTTTTACTTTCTGCTTTCTCTCTCTGATATATATATTCTGATGGTGGTACAGGTTTAGGATACTCCCTCTCGCGTAGCACAAAGTGCCAATCCCCAATCAGCACTTCAGGACGCCGAAGAGCCTGTAAAGCCGATGAAACCACTTTCGGTACATGTGACATCTCAAGGAGAATCGTCCGCCAAGAGCGCACCAGCAGATCTGGAGGCTGCATCTAATTTTCAGGACACATCTTCAACCCATCAGGATATCACATAGTGTTATCGGGACGCTCGCGGAGGTATGGACCATATTTCTTGATAGGAACCGAACAAATCCAGTTCCACATTTATATTCATACGCAAAGTTGGCACTGAGCGTGTTGTCCTGGGCTGCAAAAGTGACTTTCAGAAACAAGTTACTCGCGATGTAGCCATCTATATCCATCGTACAGGCAAGGGCTTGTACGCGCTTCTCATTCGACATCTATTCATACATCTCCAGGCAAAACACTAGATCTCAGCGGTATGGCGTGTGCGGATGGCGCAGGACAAGATACCAGGAAACAATGCCTACCAGGGATGCGCACGGAAATCATCTCCGAGATCACAGGCTGGGTCAACAGCACTGGAAACGATGTTCAGTGTGTGTCCTGGCTATCTGGCCTCCAAGCAAGGGCAGGTCAACCATTGCCTACACGATCATTGACAGGTTCGACGATCTGGGATGGCTCGGTTCATGTTACTGCTTTGATCACACACGAGATGCTGACCGTCGTCAAGAAAGGATTTTTCTACCATCGCGCACGACCGTGATTTGGAGATGAGGTGAGCGGCAGTCAAAGATGCGAGTTGGCTCAGGATCACACAGTGGGACAAGCTTCTCATGGAATCACTGGGACCGCTCTCAGGGTTAATCATATTGTCATCTTGATAGACGCACTAGACCAGAGCGGCGAAGTCGAGACTTAGCTTCGCCTTCTCCACATTCTTACGGAAACACTAGGTGTTAAACAAATCACCGAACTCCCAGCCAATTTCTGGGTTATCTTCACTTCGGATCATCACTGCCCTCATAAAAACAGCACAAGCACTCGGTGACCCGGAAGTTCTACCAAATCATTAGTACTGGAAAGTATCAACTGTATATATCATGCAAGTTGCGTTCCGGAACCTGGGTGACTCCCTAACAGTAATTTCATCAAGGGTGGCACCACATGCCTGGCAATGTGAGACCATTAGTGATACGTAAACTATATGTACTACGGAACTTGTGATCATCTTATAAAACGAATGGATTTACTTCACTTCCTGAAAGCTCGAACCCCCACCATTGATGCATTCTTCGATAGGTATGAATGTCGGTGCGCAGCTCGACAACCGCATATTGTCCTCCCCGCAAAGGTGTTTGTCAGCGATATCCCTCGCCCCTGCATTTGGTATAGAGTCGAATGGGGTAGACACTTCAGTCGACTCGACCCCCAAGCCGGAGGGACCCGTTGGACATGCATCAGGATCATCAAAAGGTCTAATGTCATCAGGGTCCACCTCGATCGTCAGAGTCCACCGACTTTGATCATTAATGTCACCCTTCTGGGATTCTTGAAGTTCATGGAATTTGGCCTGATGCAGAACAATGCGTCCAGCCTGAGAAAGAGAATGAGGAAGAGAACGACCGCTTAAGATCTTGCACTCAACAGCAAACCAAAGGAAAGATAACAGTACGCTAATGAAATTCAGTGAGGAAAGAAACTTGCGGTACATGCAAGACTTACTAAAAGATGATGTTTCCACTCATTTGTGTGTCGATGACGTGCATGTTACAGAGGAACATAAAGATGAAGATCACTGGAATGATGAGCATACGAACAAATAAGTACACTAAACCTACCCAATATCGCAATGGTCGTGCAGCTACCGTCGCGGACCGCAAGCTTGAGCCAAGCACGAGGAGCTTCTGACCAGCCGGATGAGTTTCCGAAGAATCTCCATAGCATTGTAGAAAGAATGAACATGAAAGTAACAATGATTGAGACGCTGGTTCTCAAGTCAGCGATCAGATATACAAGGGGTACGAAAATCCTCACCCGACATAAATCCTACTGTGATAAGGCGAGATTATGACACAAGTGGGGGAATAGCGAGTGCCAGTTACAACCACTCGAGCATTGGCTGCCATGGCAGCAAACTGTGCGCCACCGAAGATGATCAAGAGTGCACGGATAGATTTGCCCTTTCCATACATCTTGTTCACTGCAATGAGGGCGAATAAGCAGTCACCCAGAGTAAGACCGAAAGCCACATACCCCGCAGCATAAGTAATGACTCCACAGAAAACACCAGACACTGGGTCATCGTGGTCTGGTACCAGTACCATGCTCTGCAAGCAAACGGACCATTGGGAACTCCCGAGAGCATTCTAAATGCAAACCAGATATTGAAGCTAGCGACAGGGGTGAACATGCGACCTTGAGTTGCCGAACTGCCCACCTTGATCCAGCTAGACCAGCATATCTGATCACCACGTATACTTTGGCTTCTGTGGTCTTCAAAAATCGCCTGTTCGCCCGAAAAATGCTCGTCAACATCGTTTATCAATCTGCCAACAAACACTCACGGCCAGACTAGCCGCATTTCTTCTTTTATAAACCAAAAGTACTCGAGGACCATGAACGCAGTCAATGTCGCTGATGAATCTAAATCAAACTGCAAGAATGTCCAGACAGCGATCGGAACGCACTCGTTAGTATAGCAATGTTGCGTGCAACAGGATCGAGGACGGAAGGCAACATCACTTGCGCAAGCATGCACTGGTAATGTCAGTAAAGGAGCGACTAAAATTGAGAAAGGAAGGATAGAAAAGTGGTCAAAGTCGGAGACTGCCTCACTGTAAAGTTGGACGGTCAGAGCAACTATCAAGTAATTATCGGTGAAGATATATGTGTTCGTGAATAGACCCGAGCCAGACAAACCCAGCCTGGTCACAAGCCCTGACCCTGTCGGACGATCAGTGACATGACATAAGTGCACGCGCTAGACTTGAAGCTTGCAGCCGAAGAACCTCATGTTTTTAATATCTAATTATCCGATCCAGTCGGCTTGCAGGTTGGGGTTAAACTATGTACTAAAACCGTGAAACTTTACTTACTTTAAGTTCGAGTCGCTGGCCGCCGACATGACTGTGCTGATCAGCTATTACTAATTAGCGCTGTAGCTTTGGGATTTTCCACAGGATATGCCATTAACATTTGCTGCTTACAACAGTGATTCCCTCGCTAGTTTCTACCCTTTCCGAGTCGGCCCGTCCGGCTTGATGTTGTAATGCTAGCGCAGTGGGGTCTGAGTCGGCGGATGAACATGTTTGAACTGTCGAGGACATGCGGCAAAAATGATGTCTCCAGTCACCGCAATGGCCCAGGCTCGGCAATCAGGGTAGTATTCCACTACGCAACGATACAGGGCCAATTAACTGATTGATTGCCCACGAATTTGATCATGATTTTATGTACAATTTCGTAGATGCAAACGATCCAACTTGTTACTTGAAGGCTCTTCAAGATCTCCTTCCGTGACTCCAAGAAGGAAAAAATGAAGGTCCTCACTCATGAAAACCCACACGCTTCACCGTCATTATCAGCTGAAGTTCGCGCATCTGGTTTGATTGATACTCACATGGAGCATGTCACCCAAAATGTCCAACGTAATTCGTGAAAAACATGGCCGACGGGACTAGCGGCGTAAGCAGGGTCTAGATGAGAGTTTGCATGGCGGGGTAAGCGGTGGAACTAACCAATAGGGATGACAGTGAGATATTGCTGACTGAGTACCTTGGAATCTGACGGCATTTTTTCGTGCTTCTCGGCAGATGCCACATCCGGATCGGGGTCGTTATTTTCCTAATTGTCCAGCATTGCAATAGCCCGAGTCCGTTCAAAATTATAATTATCAATAATATTATCAGGTTCTGACACGACCATCAGTATTTGCATGCAGGCGCGTTGCGGCTGACCGCTTACTCAACAGAGACACAAAGACGGTAATGAGCCCCGAGAACATGAAACACGTAAGACCACCGCATGCATACAGCGGATATTGGCAATGCACGGTTAGCTATGGTGATGACGCCTGCAACATAGAATTACTTGTCACTGTGAGTTTGTGACGATGATCTTTGCAGACGGAACCGAAAAATGCTCTCCATTGATCTTCCAGCAGCCGATCATTCATGCCAGCATCCCGAGGATTAGCCCGAGAATAGCCTAGCCATACGAAAGCCCGGCGGGCTCGATCGCCATACCCTGAGGATGATAGGGATAACTGCAGGACTATAAAGAACTATTCACCTGCGCCACCCCACGAAGAGTAAGCGTGTTGAGTGATCTTGTCATATCGGTCCACGCACTGAACATAGTGGGGAATGTTCTCACCCAAACTAGGTCGACGTTTGTTCGCTTGGTGGAGCTATGTCGGATGCAAGTCAATACATTTCCCGTGAGTGACTGAAAAAAATATTTACTATGGTCGCCCAGTACCCCATCCATAAATCGCGTAGCATGATACATGAACAATCACCGCACCCGCCGCCTGCGAATGCCGGTAGGTACGGTAGATGCTACATTTAAATGAGCCATGACAATGGCTATTAAATGTAATGGCATTCAGGTCTTACTCGTATGACCTCACATCGAGCCTTGAGTGTGTGCGCAGAAATTTGTGCATGGGCCAAACTTGCCCAATACTCAATACCGCTGTGGCGCTAACCACAAGCGTCATGGTCATACTACAGAAAACACATATGATTAACGTTAACATCGAGGTTCTTTAGTTTTTTTGTATGTGACTCACAAAACCACCAACAATAGCGCCACAGCTTCACCTTTCCCCATCAGCACTACAGCCGCAGCCGGTGTGGCGAGTCCTGCACTTGTCTGACAGAAAGAATGGGTATGTCGGAAACGAAGGTCAAGTAACGTACGTAAACTTGGCGTTGAGAAGGCGGCGTACGAAACCTTACATTGCTTTGAAGCGCCCGGGCGTTCAAACCGAGGCATGATCCGAAAGCCCAAGGAACGGTAAACTAAGAGAGACCATTAAGGGGCATCTGTGACATTGTGGTGAGCGTTGCATCATTCGGCGGATGAAGGGATGTAAATACATAAACTTTAGTTGTTCCTTTGAGGGTGACTTGCGATTGCCTTGAAGTTGATTAATGCATTAGTTCATGATTGCAGTGCAGATATATATTATTTACCCTTTGCCAGTAGCCTGCGCACTATGCCAGAAGACTAAACACGAGGTTAATCCTGATCACAAAACACGGCAGCGAATCGCGCTCCGAAGACAATACCCTGAGAGGAACGAACACGGAAAGATGTGACAAAGTAAATCAGCCAATGCCATCCACCTGATTTGACTTCATGAGCATATAATTTCCATGTGCATGCTGGGGACAGGCACATCAATTACAGCTTGTGTGAGCAAGTCATACATTCGAGCCAAGCTGGCAATCTCCGGCGATGACCCACTTTATTTGCGCAGACTCTCAGTACCACATCCCTGTGACATAAGGGCTTCACCTATTATGTGTGGAAGGTGAAAGTGTAAATGAAATGACGGCTTATGTTCAATCATACATAAAAGTAGCACACAATCCACCGAAAACGACATAGACATCGATGCCGATTGGCAATAGAAAATATGCAGCAAGTATATTCATGCCGGTGAGGCGTTCACAGGAGCAGCACCTCCCACTGAAACACGCGTCAGTAGCCATCTCAACACGCGGCAAACTCACCCAAGAGAGATCCGCGTACAACAAGAGCGTACAAGTGGTAAATACGATATGAGCTACGACACTAAAGCGAGCTTTGACAATCTATAGAAGATTCGACAGTCCAGTCTCGCATGCATTGGCACGTACATGCCTCCAAGAACGTATGAGTACTGCTCGCGTTCATATTGACTTTGGCAGTCACCATTCTAAACATCGCTACTTGAATAGAACCGCCCGCACCATACCACCTACAGGAAATTTGATCAGTCAAAGCTTGAAAAGTATAATTAGGCACGATCAGCGGGCATTGCTCAAGCACATGTTGTGATATACACCAAATGCATAAGCTGTGCTAGATTGAAGGAGAGTTGCGCTCCATGTCCAGGCGCTGATACTGATCATGATGCGCGGACGAAGATGACGTACATGTCGCGGCACACTAACCCGGGGCTAATGTGGGTAAATCGGCTACAGTCCTATTTGGCTAGAAAGACTGACACCTTGACACTACGGGGAGCACTCTAGAAAGAGTCTCATTATATGACGTGCACAAGCATAATGCGACGAACCGTGAGCTCTTCAGATGAACTTGGGGTGATTCGGGAGAAGTTGGGTTGCCTCACAGTCAAGCATAGCATAACAAAGGTAAAGAAGAATCCGACTCCTACAAGAAAATCTACGATTTGAACTCGATCGAAATCTTGGACAACCACTCCATATCCAATACCCTGGTTTAATCTATGGCGTGAGTGAATGAGCGACTCAAGAGAATGATGATTTCGCACCATGATTAGGCTTGAAATCTGATTGAGATATCGTTATAGACACGGAACGAGTAGACTGCAAGAAACACTGCTTGCCTTTACTTTTTATTATAGCATCTAAGAATACCGAGAAAGATAAACAAAAGTCATTAGTGTGATGCATTCATTGTTCTTTGCACAACAGGTGGTACTGATTGATCAGCGCGAAACGATGAGAACACTTACAAGTATCAAGGAGGGCCATGTCGTTCTACCCTGCTGCATCTTCATCAGTGGGCCGGTGAGTTCTTGCTGGCGAATATAAGGGCCAATGTACCATAGTTATGCCAAGAAGGGAGCCCGTGACAGTAACAGAGAGAGGCTTTAGTTCGATGGTCAGGTATAGGTCGAATCTCACAGATTTGCGGTCTTGATGTAAGCACCACTGGGCCTTGGTACGTCGGACGTGCGCGGGACGTGAATGCATGTTATACGCATGAAAAACTGAATTTGATCTATGACCTCGCTGTGTGCTTCAAACATTTCCTTCTAGTCTACGTGAGGCTAAGGTTGGCACTTTTCGACTGTTTCCCATACACTGGTCCCAAATCTATGTATGGGTCAGTGGCTTTGCCCGCGTTACCATATACCATGGGTAATGTCAACTCACCTCGTGACAAGATCATCTTAATTGTCGGATACACTCCTGTTCAAGCGCTTTACTCAGCTTCTGGAGTTGAGCAGTGATTGAAGTATCACTACCCTTGGAGGGTGTACTACGAGCTTGAAAATCGTCGAGAAAATCATTGACGCGAGAAAGAGCGTGTCTGGAGGAGATCGGGACTGATGAAGCGGCTTGCAGACGAGCTGGAGGATGGGCTATATCGTCCATGATCTATAATTTGTTGGCTGGAGTCCGATGAACGCTGGTGATATATTTTAGGCTATATGTTGTTGATGATGATCCTTAGAAAACAGTACTAGTACTAGCTAGGTAAGACGTTCCCATGCGAACGCATTTCTTGCAGTCCTTCCGCCAATCATCTCTCCCACTTTGCATTAATAGAGTTTGAGAAGCGTAGAGGTTTCAATCGGCTAGTTTCTATAGATGCAATGCTACTAGACTTGCTAATAAGTAGTGAAGATTATGAGCAAGTACCATAGGCAGGTGCCATGTTGGCTTTACCCCACGGCCCGGAAACTTCCGTGCGGGCAATTCATTTCATTAGCGCCAGGCGACGTTTTTGTGGTTCAACCGCGTTCACATCTGCAGGTGGGGAAGCGACGGCTAGCAAGTGCTCTCTTTTTATTCGACACCACTACTTCCAAACGAACTTTTACCGACATCTGCAACTATGGGAAAATTAACCTCAATGCTAGGTCTCCTCTTGACACACCCTCTTGAGTTCAGAACTCTTGTCCAATTCTACCTTTACCATGAGACGAAACGCGACATCACGGCTCAACAAGAGCACCCCACGTCAGGCTGGGATCGCGCCTCCATGCGCCGCTGCTGGGAATTTCTTGACCTGACAAGCAGAAGTTTTGCAGCTGTCATCAAGGAGCTTGAGGGCGACCTTGCAAGAACGGTAAGCACTTTGCCTATTTTGTGTTTCTTCTTTGCTTGTGTCTCTGCCCATGTTTTTTGTTCAGTTTTAATCAGCTAATCATTCCTTCCGACCTATCCACATGAATGACCCTTGACTTTCCAGATTTGCATGTACTACCTCATCATGCGCGGCTTGGATACAATTGAAGATGACATGACTATCCCCGACGAGAAGAAGCAGCCAATACTTCGCCAATTCCACGAGTTGACAGTAACGCCTGGCTGGAACTTTACAGAGAACGGCCCTGATGAGAAAGATCGACACCTGCTTCTCGAATACCACATTATCGTAGAAGAAGTCAACAGACTAGCACCCCAGTATGTCCATATATTCAGTCGCGCTCTTCTATCTAACACCTACCGCAGATACAAGACTGTCATTCTTGACATTTGTCAGAAAATGGAGAATGGTATGGCAGATTATGCACATAAAGCCGCAACCAACGGCACTGTTTACCTCGAGACTATTGCGGACTACGACCTCTACTGTCATTACGTCGCAGGTCTCGTAGGTGAAGGCCTTACTCGCATTTGGTCAGCCTCAGGCAAGGAAGCGTCTTTCCTCTGCGATCAACTTGAGCTAGCAAACTCCATGGGTCTTCTCCTCCAAAAGACCAATATCATCCGTGATTTCCGGGAAGACGTCGAGGAGAGACGTTTCTTTTGGCCTCGAGAAATTTGGGCTAAATATGGCTTTAACGAAATGAAAGATCTGTACGAGAAGGGCGATGTTGAGCATGCTACATGGATACAAAGCGGCATGGTTCTTGATGCTCTGCGACACGCATGCGACTCTTTGGACTACCTGCGCCTGCTCAAAAACCAGAGCGTGTTCGTGTTCTGTGCAGTCCCTGTTTCCATGGCAATGGCCACATTGGCGCTTTGCTTCATGAATCCAGAAATGTTCCAGCGAAACATCAAGATACGAAAAGCGGAGGCTGCTCAAGTAAGTCATTCACTTATAATTCATTTAGGTATGCTGATGATATTTCGCAGCTTATCATGCGGTCAACAAATACCAGAGAAGTTGCCCTAATCTTCCGGGAGTACGCAAGGAAGATTCACCATAAGGCAAAACCGCATGATCCAAATTTCCTCAAAATTTCAGTGATGTGCTGCAAGGTAATTTATGCGCACCCTCGTATTGTTAGTCTATGACCAAACATTATTATTCAGATCGAACAATGGTGTGAACAGAATTTCCCCTCATTCGTCATACTCAGCGAAAGGGGGCCGACATACGACTCTGCAGATAAGAGAACAGCTATATTCAGAGCAGAGGAGAAAAGAGTAGCCGAGCGTCTTGCCGCAGATCCAAGGAATGCACCCTTACCTCAGGACTTGTTTCCATGGGAGCTTGCCGCCTATGTCGTTGGCGCAATGTTGCTTATGCTGGGCCTCAGCGCTCTTATTGTGTGGGTCATGCTTAAGTTCATTCCACAGGCATAAAGTTTAGGATACCAGACTACCGCGTTTGGTATTTTGATCTTGGAAAGTATGTAGTATACCTCTCAAACTTATTGTTACCATTAATGGGCTGGGATGCTTTTTGATACCGTTCTTATTTATCTTCGTGCATCCTGTGTTATTTGGTGCTAGCTGAATCAGAGCGCTGTTGCATGGGACGAGACTTGTGAGCATTATGAAGTCGAGAAACAAATAACTGGGGGATGAGACTAATAGTAGATTTTTTAATGACTCAGATCGAAACCTACTCTGAAAAGCCTTCCGTACCCTCGGCAAGTGGCGCTAAGGCTGGTGAGTTGATCAACCTGGTTGCGCCGAGTCACGAGATTTTGGAAACGGGTCTAGTTTCCGAGGAATCAATGTATTCGGAAGTAATTATTCATTGTGCAAACTATTAGGTACGAACGCTTCGGCGCCGCCTTGGTTCGCCTTATTATGCTATCGACAGCTTGCTGCAAACTGACGATTCAACAATAGAGTGAGTCAGGGTGAAATCATTAGTTACTTATATAGCTAGTAGATACATCTGATACGTACCCTCACGTAGTATGAGCTCAAGAGGCGTACTTATATGGAGACACTTGATTATACCATTTATAGAAGCTTAGTCGAGAAATGTTCAAACCCAGTGAAACCCCACTCTCCTTTCACGCTCTGTTTGCGCCGTAGTTGATAATGAAAACAACATGCTTGCGTCACTTGCAGAACTCGACGCTGAAGACTATCACACCACTAACTAGCCTACACCAATGCAACGCGACGACATATCCGATCTGTATCGTGACCATAACGAGTGGACAGTGCCAGGAAACCGAATACGAAAGCATGCAACTATCAAAGTTTAGCGCTTAGCTTTCGAGTCAAATGACTCTACCAAAATAATCTACAAACTCGATGCTCCAGCGACCAACTAGTATGACGGACACAAGCGGACAACAATACTTGATTTCTTTTGTCTCTTCATGGGCCAAATGTCGAGGCAGCTAAGGTGACTTTGTTGCTGACATCGCACCAATACGCTGACATTTGCGCAAGAACCTGACGTTGTTTCGATACTGATTAGCACGAAATCGTCAGAGATAAACAACGTCGTGAAAGTACTCTCCCAGGATGCTCAGGACACTCTGATGAAGTACCTTTACTAGGGTACTATGAGCCTGAGGATGCCGGGCTGGGGTGATGTGATGCTCTTGGGGTGACATGAGAAGATGTGTCTAAAGCTCTCCTCCCATTGAAGGATTCTGACCATAAATTTGCAGCTGATAGAAGTTGCCGACACAGGCTGTATTATACGAGCAATGACTGGTCGAAGAACTGTATGAATGAACATACCGCTGCAACTACTAGTGTATCGTGCCTGAGCATTCTGATTGACGAAACCCTTATATCCTCACCCGACTCACTTCTCTAGCTTGCTAATTCTATGTCAGCGATCCCAATATATTTATATGCAACGCCACCCCCGCTCTGCAGCCTCTGCTTGCTATCGTGGAAGTACAATCTGCCTACCCTCCCCAAAATGTGCATGAAACCATCTTCTCTGGACTAATTCTCTCTTGAAGAGCGATTCCACCCTCCAGCATTTACCTACACAAGGTATGTATTCCACTATCATTGTCACCATTGTACTGAATCAATGAGCCATCACAGTCTGGCGCAGCCCGCTGTCATGTGTAAAACCTCAGCAAAACAGTCTGTTATCATATCTTCTGCTCCCATGCATGAAATCCATTCGCCTAAGATGGAACATCAAGTCATTTTCCTTTGCCGTTTCCGTAAACATTTCACTTTTCTTCTCGCACAAAATGAGTTCCTCCTGTATGGCTCACGCAGCCTCGCGATTCATAGGATATTCGTCTCTTTATATCGTCACCTTTAGAGTTGACTCGACCGTTTCTCACAGTTACCTGGTACATCGCCCTTTCCTCCCAATCGCTCGGCCTTGCTGCAGGCTGCAAGTCAGTCCAATCATGACGGTCTTCAGTGTCAGTAAACTCGCAATACATGACTGAGGCCACATCCAGTTCGAAATGAACTCTCCACCCTGCCGCTTTAGTGGAATCATGGAGTTCTGCGTCAGGGCTTTTCCTTCCATACGTCCGTATCCCAACCGGTCGCTGAGGTTTGAAGTCGCAGCGGGGCGGAGATTCACTGTAACACAAATCTTATTTCTCGTTGCCTTGCTTCTTATGCGTCTTATAGCGCTTTTCTGCTGCCAAATTACGAGAATACGGGAAGGTCAGTGATACCTGGCACCCCAACGGACAGGCAGAGTAAACTGGCGGGTCGCCGATTGGTTAATTTACTTACCCATGGCGTCGAATCTCAGGTGATCACCACCTGGACAATGTGTGTCTTATCGCTGTGTTCATGCGCAACCTTGTGAGATCGATTCCTCTCCCGTAAGCATAGCATGAGGGTGCCTGGGCTGTCAATGGACGCCTCTAAGCTTAGCTTCAACCCTAGGGTTCAACGTCCAGATGCGGGCTAGCCATGGGGTCTGCCCCGTCAGTCTGGGTGATTATGACGCTCCAGAGCGAACTTTAATGAATTGCGCTACAGTTGCGTCCTTGAGTGAGACGCAATATATGTATACTGTAGTACGAATGCATGGATTACTATCCACCGATAGAGGTGGACCAACAGGAAGGGCCTGTAAACCGATCAATGGTATGCAGCTTGGTTGCGCCGGTTCACGAGATTTTGGAAACGAGTCTAGTTTATGAAGTGTCAATCCATTTGAAAGCAATTTTCTTGTTCATCAAAGACAGACAAAAGCAGAGACCGTAACACCGTGCCATCCAGTACACTTTACACCATATCATACACCTCGAGTACAAACCAAGTCTACTTCGAATTCATCATCGCTCGGATGTGTGCTTCTCTTGTTGCGTTCACGACTTCAAACGAGAAGTGAAAAGGTTCAGGGTGACTTCGGCAGAGTCAGTTGCAGGTTATTGAATACATACTGGGTCACTTACGTGACTACACCAGTGGTGAACTCTGGCTTCACCTCAATCCTGTCTCCGTTTGAGTCTTTGGCGTGATCGATGCGCAAGACGGCGAGTATGGCAGCAGCTGCACTCCACAGACCGTTATCTGCAAACCAACGACCTACCAAAGGCATTTGTCAAAATACTGCCAAATCAACCATGAATCAGCCTACCAGGACAAATACGCCTGCAAGGGTCAGTGGATGATTGAAGATGATAGTAAGGTTGAAATATTCACCTGCCATGACCAAAGGCAAAATGGTTGACGACAGAGTTCTTCAGTTTCCCATCGACGGTCAGATGGCGGCTGGGATCGAAGCGTGATGCATCGGGAAAGATGTCTTCATCCCGAGACAGTGCCCTGAGAAATGCTCAGCTCAACCCATTACATGCACTCCAGCCTGACATACCACTGATTAACCATTACCATTGCACCTGATCGAACTATCTATGAGTCAATGATAACCTTGATTCGTACGACTTCGAACCTTTGGGTATAAAGTACCCTTCGTAAACATCATCATTTGATGTCTCATGTGCGACGCCTGTGCAAGGGGTCAGCCATGCAAACACAAAGCTATAGTACCACCGACTAACCTAAGGGGGCGGGAGGATGCCATCTCAGAACCTCGCGGAGAATGGCATCAAGGTATGGCAGTGACGCCCTGTCATCAAGGCGCGGCATGCTGTCATGCCCCACAGCTTGGTCAATTTCTGCACGAGCACGGGATTGGATATCAGGATGGAGCATCATAGCCAGCAGGAATGCCTGCAATACGGATGCAGTCTGCGAGACATCAAAGTATGAATCAGAAATGTTTCAAGTAGCAACTCACGGTTTCCATGCCACCTAGTGAGATGCCGTATTTTCGTCAATACATGAGCTCCGTCTTGGCGAAAACAAATTCCTACCCATATATCCCATCAACGCAACAGCCTTCATAATCTCTTCGTCAGTGTCGTCGTGAGCTTGACTGAAAAAGTCAGCAACTAATGAGCGCGAAGCAGTGCCATCTGCCTTCACGAAAACAGATCAGGCGAAACTTTTATCCACAAACCTGCGCGAACGTACTATCTGTGCCTTCGCTTCGTAAAAGGGCTCGTTCAAAACTTGTTGACACAATTCTCTACAACGTCCCATCAGGGCAAATGCTCCACCAAAGCACCAAAACGGCAACTTTTCGACTGCAACCTCATGCTGAATGTTCAAGATCATGTCGTCGACAGAGGCACTCACGGAAAGGAAAGGCTGTGAACATGACAGCCTTTTCGGGAGAGAGAATATGTGTTATAACATCAAGCATTTCGTGCGCACGAGAAGCTAATGAGCCTTGATCGGCGAGATGTCCGTATGTCACGGTCATGATCAGGGATCCCGAGTATCTGTCACAAGGATTGATCGTCAACTGGACCATACGTCACAACGGCATCCTTGAATTAAGTACGAACGCTTCAGTGTGATGCTGCAGTGAGTCCCTAGTGGCACCTAAGAGATTGATGACTAGTTCATTTGCATGACGAGAGTATATCTCGTGGTACGAGATTGAAACTTCGGCCCTAAGAACTTGATGGAATATCCTGCGATGTCGTCGTAAAGTTTCTCCATACGGAAGCATCACAGTATTGAAGGATATTCCGGCTCTGCATCGTCAGTAGATGAAGAACAAGTTGAATGGAAACCGGTAATGCATACAATTCGTTGGTGCGAAGGACGGGACGGTTAGAGTAATTCGCAGAACGCTTTTCCAGCAATTCCTGGGCGATGGTTTCGGAGTTTATGATGATCATGTCGATCCCAAATACACGGGTGCGGAAGATTTTTCCTACGATCAGGCATGAAATTGAATCCAGGAGGTTGGCCAAAGCCTGGTCTACTACTAACCATATGTCTTTTCCCACGCAGTATACGTGAGCCAAGGACGTTTAGTATCCAATTGCAGCGCGTTACCCAAAAATGGTAAGGGACGAGGACCAGGTAGCAGAGGGAAAGGGGAGACATGTCTGCGAGCCAGACGCAAAGCGACAAGCAGGGCAATAATGCACGATATCTCTAGAGTGAAGACCATGGAAAGGGAATATTATGGTCGAGGCATGCTGTGAGTATGTTCGCCTTATTATACTATCGACGGCTTGCTGCAAACTGACGATTCAACGATTGTGTGAGTCAGAGTGAAACCATTAGTTACATATCTAGCTAGTAGATACATCAGATACGTACCCTCGCATAGTATAAGCCCAAGAGGCGTACTTATATGGAGAACACTTGATTATACTATATCTGGAAGCTTAGTCGAGAAATGAAAACAAAGTGAAACCCAACTATACCGTGTTCTGAGTTTGCGCCGTAGTTGATAACGTCGTACCATCACGTATCGCTCCGAAGACTTGTAAGGAGACACTTGATTCTACCATATATAGAAGCTTAGTCGAGAAATGTTCAAACCCAGTGAAACCCCACTATGCCGTGTTCTGTAGTTGATACGTACTCCCTTACCTAGACCAGTCCGTCTATAACCCCCCTTCCCGCCTAACTTTCGCACGCCGTAAACCCCTCTTCGGTGATTCTGAACTGCCAGCCCATCTGTGCGAAACACACTGTTAATTGGCGAGAGCCGCGGGGCATAAGTTGCTGGATTCCAAGTTCAACAGCATAGGACACGGGTTCTCTTCGTCTGTCGAATATTCGTCGTTTGCAGACAACCGCGGACGATGTCTAGATTTGTTCGTGCATCTAAGTATCGGTGAGTACATGCCCAAGATTGCAGCACACCGAGAGACTGATCAACGATCGCGTCTCCCACAGCCATGTCTTCGGACAGGCAGCAAAGAAAGAACATGGATATGACAATGTGAAGGTCTCCGGCAGCGCATGGGATACGAATCTTGTCTCTGCCTCTGGGGTGACCACTTTCCTTCTTCACGTCCGTCCTTCGCTGACATACCACCCCAGCGATACATCAGCGTCAACTGGAATGCATCCGGAGGTGGCGCGTTTGCAATACTTCCCCTCCCCTCCCCTTTTGCAGCTGTCCCAAATTTCCCGCACAAGCTTCCTGATGTTATTCCCCTCGCGCGCAGTCACACCGCCCCCGTCCTCGACACCGATTGGTCCCCACACAACGACTCTATCGTTGCCTCTGGTGGTGAAGATGGAAAGGTCATGATCTGGAAGGTCGAGTCTTCCGCTTTTGAAGACTGGGGCCAGGATCATTGGGTACCGGAAGACTTTGACCCTGTCGCCCGGATCGATGCATCACCACGCAAGATCGGCCAGGTTCTCTTCCATCCAACCGCATCCAACGTCCTCGCCAGTGCTTCCAGCGAACACACAGTTAAGCTTTGGGATCTTGCTGATACTGATCGCCCACGTTCTGTTCTCACCGGACACAGCGATACCATTCAGTGTCTCGCCTTCAATCCTACCGGCACGCTCATGGCGACGACCTGTAGAGACAAAAAACTTCGTCTATTTGATCCTCGTGTTGGAGGCGAAGCTGTTCGCATCACTGAGGCACATGGTGGTATCAAGGGCGCCCGTGTCGTGTGGATGGGTGATCTTGACAAGATTGCGACTACTGGTTTTAGCAAGATGAGTGATCGTCAAGTCTCCATCTGGGAAGCCGGAGGTCTTGGAAGTGTCAAGACAATAACTATCGATCAGTCCGCTGGTGTCGTCATGCCTTTCTGGAGTGATAATGGCATTCTTTTCTTGGGTGAGCGCCTCGCGTGTGCTTAGGACTCGTCTTTTCTCACATTATTACTTCTAGCTGGCAAAGGGTAAAGTGGAATTGAATGTGTATGTTATTCGTGGTTAATCTAAATCCAACAGCGATGGAAATATCCGGTACTACGAATACGAAAGTGACTCGCTATTCGCATTAGCAGAACACAAATCTCCGGATCCCCAGCGGGGAATATGTTTCCTCCCTCGTCGTGCCCTTAACGTGTCGGATTGCGAGATTGCCCGTGCGTACAAGGTGTCAGGCTCATCCGTGGAACCCATCGCTTTCATCGTGCCTCGCAAAGTAAATATTTTTTGAAAGACTTACGATAGCTTCACTGACAGTGTCACCAGGCAGACTCATTCCAATCCGATATTTACCCAGCTGCAGCCTCGTCAGAGTCTTCTCTCTCAGCAAGCGAGTTTTTTGCTGGAAAGACTGCTCCATTAAAGCTCGTTAGTCTCGAGAACGGTACTGTGTTCAATGGTGCACAATCGACATTCACGCCCTCGGCGCCTGCTCCTGCACCGACACATGTGCCCGCACCCACTGCGTTCAGTGCACCTCCGCCTGTCACTAAAGCTGTTACCATGCCTACACATGTGCCACAGACACCAGTCCTGTTGAGATCCGAGTCGGCACCAGTGCCTCAACCCGCCTCGCCGATCTCAGAGTCTCCGGTTATCCTCACTCCGCCAACGCAAGTTGATGATGAAGTACGTTCTCTTGGTATTGATCTTGAAGTTTGACGCTTAGGCTATGTGTAGGGCAAGACCACTGTGTTAGAAGCTGAAGTCGATCGGCTCAATAGTGAGCTCCGCGCAGCACGAGAAAAGATTCGCAACATGGAGTTACAGGTCGAGGGACTGAAAGCGAATGCAAGAAAGGCAGCTCAGGCTTTGATGGAAGCGTGAGGACCAGTTTGTGAGACTCAGGTCGCGATGGCTGTGAAGTAAAACAGTACCCTGATGAGATTAGAGGTGCTTTTGGTGTAGATTGATGATCGTGTACATAGTCATTATATCTTGTATAACCTGCATATCAATGGACGTTGGATTCTTTTATCTACTAAGGATGTTCCGAGCAACGATGGTCACCTGTGGCTGAAATGGTCGAGATTTTCCCCAATGCTCCGCAGCGTATGCATCTGCATATTGTTGTCCAGGCCCTATCTGCCGGTGAGTTGTCTTTGTTTTCGTTATTGGTCGTTCCAACAGCTCACATGCGAGACATCATGCTACCCTTCAACGTTCCTGCAAAATATTTTCTAATTTACCCGTTTCCTGCATTCTATCAGATACTTCATTCAAGTGATCATGTGCTTGCCCTAGGACTGTGATCGATGGGGGTATGTATACATGTCTGTATTCCGTTTGGTGCTTTGCTCTGATGGTCGTGCTTAGCGAGGGCTCCAACAAAATATCGCGATCGATGCCTCATCTGTAGTTTGATATGTACGCTTGAACCCTTCTGCCATTTTATGATTATCCACTCTCCACCCAGCGGACCCCATATTCTTGTCATGCTCATTCGCAAGAAAGACGTACAATTGAACCACGAATCTATGCAATTCATTCCTTTTATTCTCCGTGGGCCATCGGATGGAGGAAATTGCATCCAAGCACCGATGAGTTATCAGCCATCTAGCTTCATGATTCGCAATATCTATATGTTCAGACAGTGGACCATCAATGCGCAGAATCAGAACCAGGTGTCAAGGCACTTTCACTGATTCTCTTTGTATCTTGACATCGGCCATCAAGGACCAGGTTGGTTGCTAGTTGTTTCGGATGATTTCAGCTTACCGCTTGGTGCAAGCGCAGGTGCTTCTTTACAGTAGTGATACAACAAGAAATAGCTTTCCTTAGACCTTTCAAATATACTTCGAAATACCATATGTTAAATAAATACCACGACGGATCCCCCACCAAATTTGTCCTCCCTGCAGACCACTGGACAAGCATTTCCCTACACAGTACTGCTAGTCGATACATGTACATGCTCCTGGAAAACAATCGAATTCATGCTAGTTTCTGCGGTGAAGTGTGCCACGAGTTTAGCATGATATTCTCGAACGCTCAGGATGAGGCGTGGTCCCAGCACAAACATCTGCACGACCGATAAAATTTGAAGAATACCAATGAGTATCTGAGCTCCAATAAAATTTGAGGTCTACAAAAATGATGAGCAGTGGTTGCATGCGGGTATCAGCAACAAGTCAGCGCACTGAGATTTCTGGAGAGAGAACAGTAAACTGCAGGCAAGAGACACCAACAAAGCTAACATGTGCGGAACTTGAGCTCAAAAATATAGCTGCGTTCACATTACGAGCTCACCTTGCAAAATAAAGAACATGTGATTGTATGAGCACTCTGAAACAGTCTCCGGTGGTCGATCCTGTCGATGGACCAAGTCGTCGCAGCTCACGGAAGTGTTTTATAGCAACCCAAACTGAAAGACACAGTGCGAGGACCTCCCAAATAGTGTTGAGCATCCAAAGTATTGAAAACAGAAGCTGCTCCTCCCCTTCATATACATAGTCACATATATGTGTATCAGAGAGTATGAACTCCTCTGGTGTTTGTCTGATGAGCCGTGTTCTTCAAGTCAACAAGTAAAGCTTACCCAGTACAGTATCGTTGAGTCCTATTGCCGCCATTACTCCGCAGGCGATGTTTACAGCCAGGAAGATAATGACAAGGAACATAAGCATCGTTCTAGATCCCTGATACATGGCATGCAACCGAGTAATCATGATGACTTGCGTCGTGTGCTAGTCAGGTCCATATCACAGAGGTATTGCACCTGGGTCACTCACCTCCCAACACGGCAGTCAAGGTCACATTTGTGCCATTCAGTGCGTGGTACGTGATAGTGCCTAAAGCTCCTGATTAGTGAATGCCCTCGCACTGGTATCAAAGAGTCCGACTTACACCTATTGAGTCATTGGTGTTGAGCCCAGTTCAATGCTCGGAATCTCACTCACCCCTACATATGAGCTTGTTGATTGGATGAGAATGAGATGGTTGCAGAATGCTTACTGTATCTGTCAGCGATACCGATGGCATAGTGTCTGTGTCTCGCCAGTCAGAAAAATGAAACACAGCGCAAATGAGACATACTCAAAACATTGATACTAGTTGTCAGAGATCAACTATTAGCACAGTGCAAAGTTAATCTCGACACATACACAGAATACGGTATTCCAATATAGCGTATCTAGAACATTTGGAGTCAGCACAAGTTTCCCATCACGCTAAAGCACAACATGAGGTACTAACGATTAAATACAACATGGTCATGAGAGACCAGCGTTGCTTCTGTCGTGAATTCATTGCATGCTCGTATTCTTCTGATACGGATTCTTGTCACTCACCCAGATGAGTTCAATCTATGATACCATTCTTAGCAAGGTGGCTGCTGATAACATCGACATACCTCTTGTCCGAGTGTTAAGACTGGAAATATCATGAGAAAATCAGTGATTTCGAACACTGTCCTGCTTACCCCAATCGTATACCACCACGACGCCCGCTGAAACTGCGAAACTGCATGTCAATGTTGGATCTAGACATCCCGATGCGACGAACCCATCCAATAGCTGAAAAAAATATTCAAATTGATTGTCGGCCACCAACTGGCATCATTTGAGACGTAGGTCATGTTCGAGGGATGGGTGAGCGAGTGGGGAATGTCAGTGGTGTATGACAACAGCGTTTGTACTAGATATACCACCGTTCAGCCCTCGTATCGCCAAAATCAGCATAACGGAGATGTATATTTGATCCCGCCCCAAGACCCTTGATTGGATGAAACACCGCAAAATCAAAAAGAAGCCCTGGGTAATCAAAATAGATTTTGATGTCCAAATTAGTATTGCACATGGCACTACTAAAGTTCCTAATAATCAGAACTCGGCCCCCCAGCCTGGGGGCACGAAAGCTCCTGCCATACGAGGCAGGTCGAAAGCCACCTCCCAAAAGCGTCTTCCCTTTGCAGGCAACATAATTTCCTTATATAGCATCCGCATGAAAGCACAGAAAGCACACAGAAAGCACATGGAAAGCACACAGAAAGCACAGAAAGCACAGAAAGCACACGGAAAGCACACGGAAAGCACAGAAAGCACACGGAAAGCACACAGAAAGCACACAGAAAGCACACAGA
>MU172403.1:62590-78084 GCA_016695485.1 Suillus hirtellus | reverse complement strand
CCGAGGCTATGTAGAAAGCATATGCAAAGGTTAATAATCACGAGTCGGAAATGAACATAGGTAGACGGATCAGTAATCATACCGGTAATAGATATAGCCGGAACAATGGAAATAAGGAAATACCGATTAGGCTGTGTTTAACATTAAATGAACAGGAAATGAAATAGGAAGCTTATCTATATCGGAACGGAAGTGGATCTATGCATCGGACCGGACCGGATCTAAGGTCCGGAGTCCGGAAGAGAAGCGTGGATATTATGGGATATGACACATAGTATCTGCGACGAAATTATCTATATCTGCCTCTAAGTACTTTTACAATATAATATGAACTATTTCTCACACATTTTTCGTGGAGCTGAGTCAATAACAACTAAAAAGGTGCGCCAGCCGACGCTAGCCATAAATAGCTCCCAGAAAGTGCCTCAAAGGCGCGTTTGCAGATTTTGGGTTTTCAGATGTAGTTGAACTTAGTTAGAGCTCGCGGGTGATGGCTGAATGTGCGTTGTAACGTTCCAGTTCGGTCCTTCTATTCCAATGAGTCTACTAGTTTTCCGTTGGAACCGACAGCGACACGGTGAGATGCGACCACACTTTTGTAGTGGAGTATAATTATTTGTGTGGGTCAATTAGTTGGCAAATAGTATCTACAGCTCACCAAAGGTCAGCTTGAAGCATCTTGAACTGCTAAGGTGTGGGATGGCCTTTTCGGATGTAAGGATGTCAGAGATCGAGGTGGCATCGTGACGGGGGGCATTGGCGAAGAAGTGATGTTCCTGTCTGTATTGAGGACAATCAAAAAGGTAGTGGTGGATTGTTTCCTGTGTTCCAGGGCAGCATCAGTGAACCGGTGAACGAATGATAAGTGTATATAAAGCAATATATTGTAAAGCATCGCAACAATCTTCATAAATCTGCTGACCGGTTTCACATGGGAATATTTGGCATTGTCAAGGAAAGACGAATTTGCAAGCACACCAACCCAGTGGCACTATATGCTTCGCAAGCTGTTGCACTTAGATAGATCAACAAAAAAATTAATGCGCACAGGTTCATGAAGTTAAACACAGACCGAGACTGAGAGGGTTAAGGAAAGAGGTCTCAACATGCTAAACTGAAAGATACTTTGGTGAAGTTCCCCATGGTACGGATGGATATCATTTGGTCTTCACATAATACATTTTTTCTAGCTCAGGATGATTATGACATGAATGCAACTTGCTCGAGAGTAAAATGTACGAGTCTGTGTTGCAAAAAGACCAACACAGCAGAGTTGTACATATTGCACGTTTATTGGTTGAACCGTCAGTCGAAATAGTATATTCATTGAGCATAGACAATGTGCTAATACATGGTAGAGTAGATGTCACTATTGATAGATGGCGATTTGCAAACATATAGCAACAGCAGAGTTGTGCGCATGAGATTTTCATTGAACACGATCTCTCAAACGTATAATGTGGTATCAGGCTCAGAATATTGCGGGAGAAATCTTCTACCGCCAAAGCCTTTGGAGCCTAACGTCAAGGCACGTGGTTGTCGGATTGTCCTTGCGGAGCAAGTTGGGGCATATTGATCAGCATTGGCAAATGCAAATAATATGCTCAACTGACATTACAAAGCTAAACAATCGGCAGGGACATAACGATCGGTGCCTCTTGAGGACATAATGTTCATGAGGGCGTCGCTCAGATACAGGACATCTTGAATATGTCTGGCAGAGACATGATGATTTATGAAGTGCACATTGAAGTGCAGGATCTTACAGTTTCAAGACCACCCCAGAGTTCATAGCAGTGAGTGTTACTTCACCTTGATGTCTTACTTCACGACTCAACGAGCGTCTTAGGTTTTTTTTCACTTGTCGATAGCATTGCGTCTGTCCCACTTTGCGGGACGCTGGATGACATAGGATCTCCGCCCAAGGGTTTACAGTGGTGAGTGATGCTTCACCTTCATGTTTTACTTTACGACTCAATGAGCGTCTTAGGGTTTTTTTCACTTATCGACATCATTGCGTCTGTCCCACTTCGTGGGATGCTTTATCACGTAGGATCTCCGCTCGAGAGTTTATAGTGGTGAGTAATGCTTCACCTTGATGTTCTACTTTACAACTCAACGAGCGTCTTAGGGTTTTTTTCACTTATCGACATCATTGCGTCTGTCCCACTTCACGGGATGCTTTATCACGTAGGATCTCCCCTCAGGAGTTCATAGTGGTGACCTTACTTAACATTAAATGAGCATCTTAGGTATTGTTGTGGACCAACAACTGTTTGATTTACATTTTCAAGAAGACAGATCATGGTAAAATTAGCAGCAGGTGTAATGTACTATGTAGGAATAAACATAGAGCAATCAACAAGCAAGTAAATGACAAGCAACTAATCAGAGTCAAATGCGGCGTCTTCCATCTGTTGTCTCTGAGCGGCGAGAGCACTGACGGACATTTTGGAGACAACGTCTGGCGTCAAGTCCTGTCGATGGTTTCTGCCAAAAACTTTTCTGCATAGAGAGTGAGTGATCAGAGCAAGTCGCCAACAATAGATGACCTACCTGGTCCACCACTCAAGAAGCTCCTTCATTCTCAATTGTGCAGCTGGACCCGGGGCGTCCTCAAAGAAGTCTACGATGTTGTTCCAGAAAAGCTGATAGTCGAAGTCTCCATCCATGGTGCGCCAGGAGGTGATGGAGGAGAGTGCGAACCGTATCTGCAGAATTAACATCATAGTCGAGAGGCAAGAGTTAACGCTAACCTGGCAAGCAGTGTACGCGATTGCACGAGGAGTTACTTTTCTCATGCCTATGATGGAAGCAACGCAAGTTTTTACCCTAGTTTGGTCTGATCGCCTCCGGGCACGCCAGTTGTTCTCAATAATATCGGCGCCATCACCTTCACCATCCACTTTGTTGGCCGAGGAGGGGGATGTAAATATTGCCTTGAACCCCTGTGATGTGATAAGCTATCGATCAGTTAAAAAACCAGGTTGCTTGCCATAAGTAATAACTTCGACTTCATCAGACCACGCTCCAGATTCTTGGTGTCCGCCACATAATTTTCGTACATGAACGATGGCCACGAATTTTCCGATACAATGAAAGCAGTCGTGCGGTCACGAATGCCAGCCTTGACGCTGGGAAAAATATCACCAACATGTAAGCAACAAGGATCATCACTTACAGTACGTCTTCCCAATGCCATTCCGCTGGGCATAGTAGTTTACCACACGCATCACTCACAAAACCTCGATGATGCTTGTTGCCGGGCCTAATGAGCGGAGTTGGACTATACTCCACGTTCACCCATGTAGCCACGAGGTCTTTTAGGGTCCCCGTGTCGTCGCCATGAGCTGAGTCCGCGCCTCGCTTGAGCTACATTTAAAATGAGAAGGAAAGAAGTGTGATACTGAGTTGGGGAGGACCTTTCTGAGCATGTCCTCCGACTCCTTGTGGTCAACACCAGCCAGCTTCTCATGAAGCCATGGAAGCACCTTCGCGAGTTCAATATAGCCATGTTGAAGGTGGTCCTGACTGTCCCTTTTTGTTAATAAGCACAACAGCATGGAAAAATGGCTACTTACTCCACAGTGGAGGCGACATTTATCTCTTCACAACGACGGTCATTTTCAGCGATGAGGTCCTCTATGGGAGCATAAAGGACAATCATACGACGAATTGCTCGTCCCTGCGAGACATAGTAAGTTGTTTTTCTGTGACATTTAAATGAGGTGACTGAATCCAATCATTGTGAGGAAAGTCGAGAACGTGCATACCTGTTTTTCGTCACTTTGTCCTGCTTCAAGATTTCGATATCCTCCATGAGAGCGGCTATTTTTCACTTCGCCCTGGCATGAGGAGACGTCTGTATAGACAGAGAGACATCTGGAGGTTGAGGCCCGTTGCCTGAGTTGTGCTCGGATGCCGACATAGAAGAAGTAACAAGAATCAAGGAGGAGATACTATGTGCAGAAGGCACGGAGGTGTGGAAAGGTGAACGAGTACTAGTGAATGAGAATGAGCCTGCAAGGTGACTGTCTTATATACCCTGGCGCCGTCAATCTTGAAAATATATATGGTTAACATGATTTGCGTAAACCTCATTATGGGTAGTCCAAGGAACCTGCCATTTGGTGATTATACCAATAGTGCTTTCCACCGAGCCATTCTGGGTTGTGTCTTGAGGCCTTTTGGGGATAGTTTTTTAGACCAGCTCGGAGCTCATAAGCAAAGTATGCTTGAATGGAACCCGAGCCCCAGAGGCCCTTTGAGGTATGGCGGAGGCTGGATTTGCTTAGAAGACATGGTAATGAATTCACATATGATTCTGGTCATTGAGCATCCTCTAAGAAGTACTGACCTCGCGCATTATACGATAAAGAGAACCTATGATATTATGGACTTGTACTACGACACCAGTAATCAAGTGTTACAAATTGTAAGCTGGAAACAAAACTATGAGATTCTGAGTAGATCAAAAGCAAGACAAAAATGATCTATCATAAGCTAGGGAGGACATTCTCTTCATCCCCATCGCCAGACTGAGCTCATGCTTTCTTCTTACCTTTAGCCTTCCTTCTCCCTTTCGCAAGTTCCGCATTCATGTGCAATTTGGAGACACAGCTCTGAAAGGTATATGCAGCGCCCTCTGACATCCCAACTTTCTCTTCATAGAATCAGGTACTGAAATGAGCTGCAGTTGATAGATATAGTATACCACGTTCCTTCAATTTATCAGCATATTCGGGGAAGTTCATGGCAGGGTAGCGTGAGTGAATATGCACAAGAACATCCTTGATGTGCTGCGGCAGCTCCTCAGTGTCGGACTCTTCGTCGCTCTCCATGTAGAGTGCAAAGGTCCTCTTGAGTGGTTGAAAAGCCATATGACCTTCTCCCTGTGCTCTGGCAAAAACTCCATCAGAGACGTCACTGGCAGCAGATGAGAGGTGAATATGATTATGAATGATAGGTGATATGACTTCGGTGGGCACCCTCTGAAGTGGCAGCACAGTTCACTCCTTACGTATCCTCCGAACTTCATCGAAATGGGGCATGCTGGGTGGAGTGATGCAGGTGTTGTCTGGATCTCCAGTTTCGAGCTACAATGCGTGAGCATCATGTCGTACCATTGCAGCGAATAGGTATCCCATACCAAATATTTAGCCCACTCCTGCAGGTCCTGGGTACACAGCAGATAATGTGGAGCATTTGGCTGAGATAGATCCACCCAACAGAATGTGTCCTCTCCGAGTTGATGGACAGAGCAGCGCAACTTGCTCTTGACTTTCTCCAACTCCTTCGTGTATGGTACAGGCGAGTTCTGCCTGCCTGAAGAAGACACGACCGCCTTTCGCTTGGTTTGCTTCAAATCTTTAGCCTGCATGAAGTTATTTACCACATCGTACCACTCGCAAGCACCAAAAACGTACAGTATTAACAACTTCAATAGCAACTCTCTTCTTTTTCATGCCAGAGCTCTGTTCCGCCCTTGCAGCTTTGAAGGTGCTATCAATATCAAGTGAGGTTAAAAGACGATGCGGCGGGTCCATGCGGCGTGTGGTAGACAGATGCCAGCCCAAGTGTTGGTATAGTTTTGGTACGTCCATTGTAGCTCTGATGGCGTCAAATATGTCCAGGTGGCAATCTGACTCAGAGTAAGACTGGTCCACATATGTGGTCAATTGATTGCTATCCGTGGTATGGAGAGGAACTCTGAATTCGACTAGTGTTGCATGACATGAGCATCCCGTCACACCTGAGACAGATATACTTCACTTACTTTTTTGAAGCTGGGCATGGTGCCGTTCTGTAGTAGATGGCTCTTCGTCCATTCCTTCGTAAAAATGCCGAACTGTGCGGCTGTTGACTCCTTCGTCGACATCTGGTAGTTCCGAATGAACACCAAGGAGAAAGGCTGCAGTTTGTGCACGGGTGCGCTGACAAGCAGAAAGACTTGAGTTAACCATTCTAGGGATATGGTACCAAGGGGCAAAGACTTCACTTACCATCATCTGACTTTTAGATGAAGGAGGCTGAAGGGTTGTTGAGGTGTATACGTATCATGTACCCGAGACTAACTGAATATGACTCGACAACAAACATATCCGAAGTGTCAATGATGAATTTTAGGAAATCATGAGAGAGCTAATAATACTTACCGTGCTATTTGGCCATACATGATACGATGAGATCCTTGATGGAGAAAGAATCCCAATTGGGAGGTCCTAATTAACCTTGTGCCGAGGCCCAGTCGGGAAAGAGGCAGACAAATGCCAAAGGAGCCGAAAGACATATTTGAATTTGAACTGTCACCGGGGGTGCTGGAAAAGCAGCTTGCGGAGGGCGCGAACGAGTCGGTGAACGCTTCCACTTTAGCTGCCGTTTATGAATTGGATACAGGAGCTGACCGAGTCAGTGAAGGAAAGCACTTAATGCAAGGTAGTAACTTGATCTATTTTTTATGCAAATAAGGCCCAGAAAGCGAAGCAGACAAGTAGTGACAAAATTTACAGAGGAGAACACAAAAATGGGATAGCAAGACATTGCTATCTGAGAGCGCTCCTGAGCATCTCAACATCAGCGAGTCTATTCACAACAACCATCACAAAGCGCTCTCCCTTTGACTAGTAGTATAATTAGGACCTGAGGGCTTGATCGAATTAGCAGAAAAAAGACCTTTCGAACTGGGATGATTGGACCCAAAGACGTTCCTCCTGCGAGCGTTGAGCTATCAATGCCAATTAGTAAGACGCAAGGAAAACGGCGGCGAAAACAACTCACAAGCACACAAACTCGCCTGAAGATATGACTTATTAGAAAATACTAAGTTGCCATCAAGGAAGAGCATTGTATTGAGTGCAGACCTGGGGAGGGGATATATGTTCGCCAGATTGACCATTTGGACCCTACTACATTTGCCAATCGAGGAGTTGCACGCTTACGAAAGACCAAGCTTCCGTTGTGCGTCAAGTGGTTGGTATCAGCATAAGATATGAAAAAAGACGCGTAGCTATTACACACTGTGAAAGGTTTCTGTTTTGGAGCAGGTTTGAAATGAGGAGACGAGTGACATGGAATTGGAAGGGTCCTGGGATGCCCAGCGGGCTGTCGTATAATCTAAAATGGCCGATCTGGGTGAAGGTCTGCGCAAGACACCATATCCGTGTGTCTGAGAGCAAGTGTCTGGGTTCACGGGTAGCGGAGTTTGAAGTGATAAACATAACGCCCGACAATTGACTCAGGGTCCCACCACCAACTACCTGACTTGGAGTCCTGATCGATAACATGTTCTCGGACTAAATACTATCCGATTTCAAGATCTGAAATGCAATCTGAACGGTACTTTTTATTATTATCTTGGACGACTTCAATTGATATACTTGGTCACTTCAGACGCCGCTAGGCCTGCCATGGACTCTGGATCTGATGGGGCCGCTGTACCCTGACCAGGCCTAGTACTACTGGCAGTGATCGCTTGTCAAGGCAATTCGAATTTTGGCTGGTTTCATGGTCAGTGGTTGTTGCACTCTGGACGATGATTGATGGTACTCACAGTGACTCTAGTCACAAAGCGACTCGGACCAGACTTACATTCCACACAAGTTATAAGTGTCTGCGCAAATGGCCTATCTCAAAAAGAGAGGTCATCATCCAGGTCAGAGTCACCGAACGAGTCTGAGGCATGATCAGGAACTTCCTCCTCGCCCAATCCTCCCTCAATATCATCATAGCCATAGTCATATTCTGATCTAAACTCTGAGTCCTCCTCATCTTCAAGTTGAAGGTCCACATCCATTTGTTCGAGTTGTTCATCGTTATCCTTGCTGCTGCCGCCCTCACCATCATTTCTAGCTTCATCTGAGTCGACGTCCATATATTCCACTGGTGTCACTGTCGCTGACTCGAGGCTAGAGTAGCCTGAGTCTTTGACAATCCTCCTCAAAGTTGTTGGGTGCCCTACGCCCAAGTAAGTGTAACGTAAGAACATATCACGATCGACGAAACTAGCTGACAGATCAGAGTCATCAACTTCACATGGAGACATGCTGTACTCACATCCCGACATAGTATTCTTCCCAGTCATCTAGCTCATCTTTGGCTTGTGCTAACGATTTCCCGTGGCGAAGTGAAGTTACACCACGACCTGAAATGAATGCAGGAATCAAATGACTCCCTCGAACCACTTGGCCTGGATCAAGAAACCCGAATGCGTCATAGTCTGACTCCTCCACAAATGCCAATTTGGGCAGGCAAGCGCACTGCATCCCTGATTGATAGTCTGATGATATTAGTGGTGCAAGCCACCTGACATGGAGGACCTCCAAGTGCTGTTTCTCAGGTCGGCCAACACCCAGACCCTTGAGCCACGTTTCCATGTGGTAAATCCCCAGTACACGAGCATACCAGTACGGGTGGCTGGGTGAGGTTTCTCCTGAGAGCACCATAAGATCTGCACTGGTTCTGGGGTTGATAGTATCATACTCGCGCCTCATATCGTAAGTTGTATAGTGTACCTGCATGGTTTTGACGGAGTAGACTGTATTGTTAGGGATGATGACCGAATTACGTTCCTTGTCCGAAAATGTGCGGTCACAATGACTAACATCTAACTTTTTCAGCCGATACAAAATGTGGTCCTTCAGTTTCGGGATGAAGTTCTGAAAGTCATCATAAGTAAATTGATACGCGAACTGGGCCAAAATGTTAGTTTTACCTTAGTAGCTGGATCATCATCGTGTTCTTGGAGGAATTCAAACAAAGAAATCGGATCATTTCGACTGGGTGAAATAAAATGATGGTGTTTGTGTAGTGTTGGAGGTAGACAGTCGGCTGGCGATTGGTTGTTTGAAGAAGAGATACCTCCTGCTTCCGCGACTCGCCGTAGTACACAACACCTGCGTTCATGCTTTGCTAATTGAGCTGGGGTATCTAACTTGCTAGTTAGCGGATAGAATGCTTTCAAGGCTCTGTGCGCCAGCTCCCCCTAGCCAATTTGCATAATCAGAACCATACTTGAGGAAAGAGACAATGCTTACAATCTGAGTGGTAAACGAATCTGTCGTACCAAAGAGCTTGATGGTTCGTACATAATCGCCCATTGCATGAAACTTGTAGGTGCTCAAATTAAACTTCTTGATCCTGGGACCTTTAAATTCTGAAGAACCGCCGTGCTGGGTAAACCTTCATTGGTGAGCTGCCTTTTCTTTAGGCAACTCTACAGTCTCAAAGGCAGCACAGGTAAAATCACAGAACTTCCGCAATTGCTTAGAGAGAATTTTGAACGTCTTCTCAAAGAAACACAGGCTCGATTCTGAATGAATTCTCAGCTTCACGAGTGCATGCCACTGAGCGAATCTGAATAAAAGAGACTGCACGATCTTATCATGGGTATCGGGAAACAACCCTTCAAACACAGGTATTGCACACTGGAGAGAGACCGTCAGTAAGGCAGGTAGAGAATAGTCGAGTCAAGTAAGACAAAACCTGCAATATGTCTTCAAAGTCTCGTGCTGCCAGTCTCTTTATCTCGGATGTGTTGTCTGTAAACATTCGAATTACCCCATTGCTAAAGGTCGGAACCTGACAGAATCTATGATCGAACAGAATTATTACGTGGAAATGTCATGTCAACTTCACCTACCTTGCATCTAGGGTTGCTACCAATTTATTTCCTCCAGGAAGTGAGTAAAGAATCCGGACGAGGTGAGTGAACAGTGCCTTCCAGGTGCCCAACTCACACTCGTGCATAAAGTCCACAACAAGCATCCAAAATGGGTCGAGGCCAAATGCTCCTAACTTCTCGGCAAAAATATTCTGCAAGTCACTCATCTAAGCCGGTCAAGGAGAGCAATAGACCATTCATACTTACTAGAACAGGCACCCATGAGCCCTCTCCGAGTATCTCTCCGACCTTTGTACCGTCCACAGTATTACCGGACTTGTAGATATACTCTCGTGCCTTGATAACATTAGCCGAGACATAAACTCGAAGATTATTTATGTGGCTCTTCATATCTCGAAGGAGGCCTAAAGAAGGGAACAGACTTTTTGGTGTGAGACAACGGGGACACGGGCATGTGCCCATGTCTTTGATAGTGGCGATTAGAACTCTGAAATTTGTTGAGTAACGTGCCCATATTCACAAACAGAATGCACTTTTCAGGGTAATTGGCTGAATATGTAAATATACGAGGAAAAATCCTGCGTAATACACTGTCAGCACATTTCAGCACGATACCATGGCAGTATGCATAGAGGAAGTCTTGATCTAGTAAGGTATCCCAGCATGCATGAAACAGTTCACGTCGACAGTGGGTGTGAAGGGCAGCCATACCACTTTTGGATACACGAGGCAAGTTGCTCAGAATGTCTTTGACTTTATCGGGGAGCTGATGGACAACATTCGAGTTGATAACCATCCTTGAAGATACAGCAGGACAACTCACAGACGGTAGAAATCCCACAAGGTGACATGCACCGGACTTGGGTGCAGAATGAGCATACTTTGTCAGATTGCCGAAGTACATATAGAGGGGCCAGGCCTTCGCAGTTCCGAAGTTTGCAAGGTGCATTGCATCCGAAAAAAACATCAGACTAGCAACCACCTGTTCTAGTGTACATCCAGGCTCCCTTGGGAGCTTCTGCACCTCATCTTGGGCATCTAGCCAAGAGTCAGAGGTGTATAACTCATCAAATATTCGTTCTTTGTGATTATCTAACGGATCCTTCCACAGACGCTTGAAAGGCGAAAGGTGGAATGCCCTTGCTTGAACGTCAGTGAAAGCTGACCGAATGACTTTGACGAGAGGGCAAAAATGGAATCCAGGGACAGAGAAAGATTTTGCATCGTCCTCCTTCGATTTTGTGGGAATCTTGATGGTGACATCGGCCTGTAACCAGTCATCTGGAAACTCAATCTTCCTCCTGCTAAAATCACTGTCTAATTCACATAAACTCTTCCGCACTGAGAAGTTTTCCAAGTGCTTCAAGTCAAAATCTTCCGCCAGCATCACTTCTTTGACGAGACGGGCGACTTCAGCCTCAGATTTCTTGTTGCTACCTGAATTCATCCAAGACATGAGTCGATAGACAGTCATGTTGGTAAATGGGTATGGAGGTGGGAGGATGTCTGAATCAGCCTCTGGCAGGGCTGCTGGACACGTAGATGAAAGTAGCGAGGACGGGACGAATTTATCTGGCTCAAAGGACAGGCGACGAGGGTATAGTCGACAAAGTCCTAGAGAATTGAAACTTGTTTGAAGTTTATCTTGTAGTGTCAATAGAACTCTCCGAATCCTAGATTGTGGCGGCGCTGTATTTTGAGAAGGTTCGGAAGTGTCGATATGGTTACTATTATCCAAGTTATTGATGTCCTCGTCAGAAAGATTGACATCCTCAAAATGCCCAAGGATCCGTCTACGACGAATCGGCGAGTGCGATGGTTCTTCTGAGAAAATAGCAGAACAATCAAGTTATCAGTCGACTGGGATGACTCAAATACATACCGAAAACATCGGCATTGACTGCGTTCTCGAAACTTTCATCAATATCAAACTGCAACTGCGGCTGCTCCGAGTCTGATGCAGGTTGCTCCAAGTCTGAGTCAGGGACCACGGCTGAGCTAGTAGACATACCAGCCTTGCTGACTTGGATCTGGCTGGGGTACCTGCTTGACCCGGGTGTGCATGGAACGATAGGTTTTAAGCAGTCACTCTCTGAGTACACAGCATGCTTAACTTGCATAGGCAATATTTTCTATAAGGCAATTGGACTATAATCGTACTAACTTCAGCAAGTGATGATACATGAAAGACTCACCGAACCTGAACTGCCAACTAAGCCCGGCCTTGCGGCTGGTCCCAACGGTCGTGTCAAAATTCTAGCTGCTGCATCCTTCGCCCTCTGTTGTCTCTTCTGGCTGCTGACGACGCTAGACCGCTGATAGAACTTGCATGTTGCACGATGTCTAGTGAGTCCTCGACTATCAGTGGCTTTTTCCCAGGAGCAACCTGGAGCGTTGCAGAATACTACTACCATCAAATAGATGAAGAATGAGAGACTAAGAACAGCTTGAAGCCATAGACGTTTTCTACACATTCGTCGGACGAGCAGGAATGGCGGCCGTCCGAAATTGGAATGACGCCAGTGACTAGTAACCATGTATTAGTAACGGCTCGGGTGGTAAGAGTACTGCTTGTAGTAGTCGTACTAATTGTGGTTGATGACGAGTCAGGTAGACGACAATATGCCTACCTTGAGCAGACGGAAGCTGGTGACCTCAACCTGATAATCGGACTCGGATGATTCCTTACTCTACGCAACTCGGACCAGACTGCATTCCAAAAACAACCAAACACAGACAGTGGTACTCCATTGGCAATTGATATAATTTACTACTTCCAAAATACATGCGATGCGTGCTTAAGATCATCTAAAGACTATGATACTTCTGACCTAGTAGTCAGAGACTGTCCCGGTGGTCTGCTAAATGACAGTACTAATAGCATTTACAATGATCAACAGGTCGCCCAAACAAGTAAGGAACAAAATGTCTGTATCATCACAATTAGTATTACAAACTTGAAAGACTATGTTGAATATCGGCTTACCTCAGCCATTGGTCTCCGAGTCAAAGTTGGAGGAATCATCTTCCAATTGACCATCAGCTTCCTCTCTGGACAGGCATGAGGTAACACCCTTGATCCGATCAAGGGTCGAATCGGCGATAGTGAACGACCAGAAGTTGTGACTGTATGCGCCCACACAGAAGTCTGTAGCAGCATCGAGCTCCTCCACACTACGTCCAACCAAAACTTTCTGGAGAATGGAAGCTTCCGCAGCGCTGATGGTGTATTTTGCGAGTTCCTCTTCAATGAGCATTTCACGAAGTCGCTTGTCTCGCTCACTTGCCTCAGCCGCCCAAACCATAGCTAGAGCGGACAGGCACTTGTGTTCGCAGTCAGCTTCCTTTGCAATGAGAGCTTGACCAACGATGGTCTTAGGCAACACTTTTAGGCAACGCTGAAGGACGTCTTTTCCCTGAGATTGAACATTTGTTATTGATAAAATGATGGTGCGCCTTAGGCTGACATACCTCTTGGATATCGGATAAACTTATATCCGTCTTGCCGGAATCCAGACACCTTTGAGAAAACCGAAGCTCCAATGCATTAGGCATAAGACCATGGGGTTGTTCAAAAGGCCTAAACCTCTTGTGTGCACGCCCCACAAGGCTAGGCAGGCACTCCATTATGGGAGGAAGACATGGGAATGCAAAGATATCATTTTCTGAATTCGGGGGGATTTCTTTGGAGGATGGCATTTGTCGACGTTTAGAGCCCACACTGATCCGGGGAGGTCCCGTCATAGTATGGCTTGGGTGTCTCCAGTCATTGCGGCCATGGTAATTCTGTGGTTGTTCAGGTGGAGAGCTGGGTGGAGTCTGAACGAGAGTTCGAGCAGATTGAAGCCTGAGTTCGTCGCCGCTATCATGGTCAGGGTTACACCATCTGACAGAGCTTGGAGGAGTAGCAGGATTCGGGTAGCAAACTGTATGCATATTACTTGCTAATTGGGTCCCTTCCGGGTCAACAAGTCAAGCCAGAGACCTTCAAGCTGGTTCATAAACTAGTCGGAGTTTGAAGAACGGTGAGAAGCTAAGTACTGTATCTCAATGTTTGATTCCGTGGAAGTAATTTACTCCTGTTTGTAAGTCAGCAAAGTTGGAGCTGTCACAACATATGTGAAGCCTAGCCTGAGCATGTGGGAATTCGACGTTGGCCCTTCTGTTTCAAGCTTTGTGTACACACCGCATCTGGTGCTTGACTGAGCCTCTTCTAGAAGGTGCCACAGCCTGTGGGAATTCAACGTTGGCCCTTCTGTTTCAAAGCTTCGTGTACACACCGCATCTGGTGCTTGACTGAGTCTCATCCAGAAGGTGTGTCCTGATTGTTTGGACCATGCTCATTTCGGTTGGACTCGTCATCAATTCTTAGATTGATGTTGATAATTTTTACCACATTAAGTCGGAAACGGCTATCCGCCAATTAGCATGCCTTCTAGCATTGACTCTGGGGTTGGAAGACTGAATCTCATCTAGAAGGTGTGTCCTGACTCCAGGCAGTACCATTAGTCTGACTGACCTTCCAATCCGAGCAGATTCGAATGAGGCTAGTCCGAACAGGACTGTTCGGACTAGCCTCATTCGAATCTGCTCGGATTGGAAGGTCAGTCAGACTAATGGTACTGCCTGGAGTCCAAAAGTTGGAACTTCCAGTGGGAATTTGATGGCAAGGCTTCTGTTGACTCATGACTTGGATGTTTCAATTCAAACCTGCTGGTGGGACCGCTGCCGAGTCTTTGAGCGGGGTGGCTTCTTCGCGACCACGGGCCATGTACCAAAAGGGTCCATCAAGGAGTTGCTAACAAAACTCAGTCGTGCAGTGTGGACCCACTTGCTCAACTTGAACGCATTTCAACACCACAGATAACTTGAACTCTGGGATTAACCACATCCCTTAATACACGATTATGGATCATGGCCAATATCAGCACACTCCTCATTCTGTCGGACAGTTCAGTAATCCCCATGTTCTACCAAGTGAGCCTCGGGTTGTCATACCTTGCGCTACCAGTCCTCTGACGCAAAAGCTCATTTTAGATCCCTACCATGCGGCCTCTCATGAACAGAATGCTCCTGATCTGTCCTACAATGAGCCCCAGACGGCATATGATCATAGTAACTCTTATAACGTTGACTTCGCGCCCCATGCAAACCCCTGTGATCAGCAGGCTGATCAATCATCATCATCTTACATTCACTCAGACACCCCGAGCACAGCACAGCCTCAGACCTCTCACTTGACCTATGCTGACTCAGGGCCTGATGCCACCCCTTACAACCAGTACACCAATCAATTGTCTCACATCAACACGCAGGGTATAATGCATCATCAGGGTGCGCATTACTCGGGTTACATGGACTTGGGGCTGCACACGAACCGCCACGATCAGTACATCAATCAGCCACCTATTGAACATTCCCAAAGCACGCATCACTCAACCTACCCCGACTCGGGGCCCTACACGAATACCCACATTCAGGTCGCCGATCAGTCAAACATTTCCAACGTTTTTCCCCATCCTGAACAGCTCATGCCGGTCCCGCTGTAGATGAGGAATCTTGACTATACGTAAAAACACTTAAAACAAAGGGGTGCTCAATAGCAAGATCAGGATACGAGACAACGACTCGACCCAAAGGACAACCTCTGAGAGAAGTTCCTCGAAATAAAGGTGGAGGGAAACTCTATGAGCTAGGCGGACGCTAATAGACGCGAGAAGATAACGCGCGCGAAGGCGCGCGTACGCGAGGCGAAGGCGCACGAGATGCGCGCGTGAGCAGGAGGTCCGAGAATGCGCGCGCGCGAAGCGAAGGCGCGCCTAAAGCGTTAGAGGCAAGATTTTATTGAGGAGTGAGTGCACAGATGGATGATCGA
>MU172403.1:34708-53253 GCA_016695485.1 Suillus hirtellus | reverse complement strand
AGAATGGAGATGGCGCGCTTCCGAGCGCGCTCCCGAACCGAGTAACCATATCAACTCTAATTATAACTAAGTTTAAATAAACTTTCTATAAGTAGCGCGGACGTCGGACCGAAGATTTTATTAGTTCAATGGACAAGATAGAAATAACGCACCAGTAAATCAGTAAGGACATGGGACGGATGGATGGACGATCGCGCGAAGACCTATGAGGAGGCGCGCGCGAACGCGCGCATAGCGCGTGCGTAGGTAAGGCGCGCCTAAGTGCGCGCGAGTTCGGATAAGGCGCGCGCGAGTGCGCGCGAGAGTGGTCCTTAGGAGTAGAGCTGTAACATATAGGAATGTATGGGTAAAGGCCGGATATTCGGCATTGAGACGCGCGAGTCTCTACACCACACACAATTTCCCACCCACCTTACCATGGATTTGACCATAATTACAGTGATGGTAGCACCTACTATTATGCTCCTGATCCTGAAATATCTTGCGAACAACCTGTTCCGCCACCTCATGCGCGCGATTGGGCACATGGTTTATTTGATGTGTGTGAGACCAGTGACCAGGTCGAGGGGGGACATTCAGTGAGTCCACAACCTGCCAGAAATCAACACAATTTCAACTGCTTGCGCTACCACCAAACTTTAAATCGACACGCTCCATATACCACGTCTAACAGACACGACAGCTATCTCATCCCTCACAATATAGAGCACAGGGAGGGCCCATCTAACAGTGCACCACAGAGTGTACTACCTCTTGTGCCCAATGCCCAGCCTGTGACCCCGGTTGTGCCACCCCCCACACCGACAGTACTGTCTCCTGTACCAGATACCCTGCAGTCAGTGTCAAGTACATTCATCCCAGTTATCTTCCGTGTTTCAAAGCTGCCGAAGGTCACGTCTGGGGCACTATTTTGAATGAAGTGCACTATCTTTATCAACTGCTTCTTCGCGGATGCGGACACCATCCAGAAGATGGCACAAAGCTCCATGAATGCCGAGATATCAAATGACGGTAAGCTCTTGAAATTCTTGGCTTGGGAATTGTCACCGATGACATGGAGTGTAGTCGAGCTTGTCGCGTGGTCCAAGACAAAGGATGGTCGATTAGAGGTGGACAAACTCTGCAAAGCGTTAGGGACAATCAAAAAGAATATACAGTTCCTAAGCCGAAGTGCAGTCCTTTGGGGATATGATCTTCACAACGCATTGATGATGAAACACGCGAAGGAAGTAAAAAAGATCATCAACTGTCTTGTCAAAGATAAGCGCTTTATATTTGGTGTCATCGATGCTAGTCATTGCTTTCCCTTTTTTGTGTCGTTGCTCATGTTAGTTTCTTCAGGTCGAAGGCATGCAAGTGACCGTCGCCTTCGCAAATACGACAATCCGATACTTTGTTCGACAGCTCCTCTTTCATGACAGGAAGTATATAAATTATATTGGCGAAGACCAGAACATCAAGCATCTGTTTATCTATGTTGGCGTCCTGTTCAAATGGGTATTCAGCGAGCTATCAGGCGGCATATTCAAAGATCGAGATTTCACAATGGATGATAAGATGAAAGAATTTAAAACAGAGCTCACAGCATTATTCAATGCGATACCAGCGAAGGATCGTGGCGCTCTATTGAAGAACATCTTTACTCAAGGGGGTAAGCAGCTGGCATTGTCGTATGTGAATGATTCATTACTGATATATTGCCTCCTAGGGGAAGCAATCTAGGTGTTAAGACGGTACGTTGTCGTGTGCGGACTCGGATGGTATCAACCGACAGTAGTTACAAACAAGTAACGTCTGATATGTCGGAATCGTAAGATCGCCTCTACAGAAGAGCAGAGGTTGCTAAGCAGACGGTGGTCGGCTATGATCGCGAGGTTACAGACAGTAAAGGGTCTTAAGCCAATACCGAAGGTGCGAATCGTGGGGTCTGGTAAACCAAGTATGAATTGGAGTACTAGTTCTGGAGTAGACCGAGTAAGACTAAAGTAAGGAACCTCTACTTTAGTCTTCATGACTTTATATAAGCCTTATTCTTCGTTCTAGCTCAGCTCTAAACTGAGCTCCAATCTGCTTATCTATCGAGTCAGAGATAAGCGGCTTCTTGGCCAGTCTTCTATCTGCTGCGGCGCAGTCCGCAGTCTTCTATCAGTACATGAGGCAACCATGAGGCTTGCCTTCTATCTCCATAGACCTTCTAGGTCCATGTCGTCATCGTCGTCATCGGTTCTCCGAGGTTCGCCGATGTTCCAGTCGTTTATTCGTAAGTGTTCCAGAACGCTTACCCAAGCCCGGCATCTTCCGGCTTGTCTTCTCTTCTGTCATAAGGCCTGGCTAGGCCTATCTTTGTTATCATAGACCCAAGGTCCAGTTCTTCATCGTCAAGGGCCTTCGGCCCGTCGTTGGTTCATCACTAGCTTTCCGGGCTAGGTGCATATCTTCTACATCGAGCCTTCCAGGCTCGGTACATATCCTGTGTTCTATCATTGCCGTGCGGTGGCAGAGGGCAGGTCGGTAGCTGGGGGCTCACGCCAGGTCATGTGACAGTCACTGTAACACTAGGGCAGTGACTGCTACTAGTCGCCTTGCATGAACGGTTTCAAAAAAAATACAAAAATATTTTAACTTGGGCCAATGTACAAACTGGTAACTTCATAGCAACAATAGTGCAGTTCCCAGGCGGATTGTTCAAGGTTTGAATGCCATTACCCGTGGACATGCAGTTAGCTATAGCTAACATGCAATGTCAAGACTACGGGAAAGTAACTATTCTGATGGATTGACATGCAGCTAGCGATAGCCAACATGCAATGCCAAAACCATACGACAGTAACATCCAACAATGGCTGTGAAGCTGGGCTCATGAATGGAATGGAAAAGTGGGAGACGGACGTGCTGTGCAGTAGACAATGGTCGACATGCAACAGCGATCGCCGAAGGCCAACAAAAAAACATGCAGTTAACGATAGTTAACATGCAATGTCGAAATGCCGTGCAGTTGACGATGGTCAACATGCAACGGGGACCAGATGGAATGACATGCAGTTGGCAATAGCCAACATACAATGCCAAAACCATATGATGATGAGAGTGTGAAAGAAAGATTGTGTTGGCAGAGTTGAACATTAAACCTTGTTTGTTTGTTTGTTTGTTTGTTTGTTTGTTTGTCTGCTTGTTTGCTTGCTTGTTTGCCTGCTTCTGTTTGTCTGTTTGTTTATCTGTTTGTCTATTTGTCTGTTTATTTATTCTGACTCGGCAGCGGCAAACTCACGAGACACCCAGTCAGATTGTATTAGAGGCCATAACCAACCATTGGGCCAGCAATCAAGTGTGCCTGCCGTCTCTTGTTCTCTCATGGGAGGCCGCTTGTTGTGTTATAAATTGCATTGTATGCATCTCAGGAAGGTATCATTTATCATTCTAGGGATGTCAGTGAGTCTGGGATCCTTGCATGCAGCCATTGTTCACGCTTCTGACCAAGCATCTGTACTAACTTGCACCGTCAAGAATTCGACCAGCAAATGGTCTCAAAGGCCATTATGATCTGAGCATTACTACGCCTCTTCCTTTCAAGAATGGACGTACACCATACCTCGGACAATCTCTGCATCAAGTAAGTTCAAATCTTTCCGTGTTTTCTCTTAGTGTAGCTCTAAGTAGTCATTTGCATGCCTAGCCACTACCCATTTGACAAAGCGGATACTCAATCGTCTCCGCTGTCAATCATACAATCCGAACAATCCGCTGTCCTAAAAAGGCCATTGACATCGTGTATACCACCACGAGGATAGGCCCTGACAAACCCTAGGAGTTCGTCTTTGAGCGCATAATTTGTATATGTCATTTTGTGGTTCGTGTAATTACTGGCGCTGACTTTTCAAGTCGCACTAATAGTCCCATTAATGACTGTATGGACGCCTGATTTGTCTGAGCTAGGGTTAGTCTCTCTTACATCTGCATTCTGGTGATGTTGACCCTCGTATGCAGAGCGCGAATGGGCTTATGTTTTACCTTCACTGGTACGTATTATCTAGCTCTGTCTCGAAACTTCTGACAGAGCGCGAATGGTCAGCCTTTGGTGGATTACTTGGTGAGTAGTTACTTTCCTGTCTTCGCCTGCCATTGAACCAATATTTTCAGGTGGCCCAATGTCAGGTGCTTTGCTTGGTTCTCAACATAAGTGGTGGATAGCGTCACTTTTCAGTGGGGTGAGTAGTTCACATTATTTCTGCACTTGGGCGAGCCCTCAGTCTGTGCTGAAAATTTCTTCTAGTTGATCTCCCTCATCGGAATTTTGATCTTCGTGGTGATGCACCTGTATCCTGTTCCCGCCCTCAAAGCACATGAGGATACTCAGCGTGCATGATGATCGGGAATGTCTCACGTGCACTTGGCGATCAGAGTGCCCAGTAGGCAGGCGCGTCCATTTCGAGAACCTGTAGAGCAACGTTCTCAACTGCAATGTCAAGATATCAATACTTGCTTTGGCGGTAGCATGCTTGTTATTGAATCTGCTTTTAATCCTTATTTGAATACGACCATGGACGTGCTGAGGCAAGCAGGCTCTGCAACCTAAGCCTGTGAGCGTCTATGAATTCCTGGACGTGTTCCGTACTAACTGGTACTCGTTAGTTCGTCTTTGATCTCATGTTCTTATAAACTTCTCATCTCACCACTCACAATCGTCCCTAGTACCCGCACTACTCCCTCACGCAAACTCGTTCAAAAGGATCCTGTTTCTTCTTTTCTTATTTCATTCTCGTAAAATTAGAATGGTGTACGTATTCCTTCAGATCTACGTTTCTGATCAACCGATCATCGTTCATGATTTCACAGCAGGTGAGCACAGATCGTGCAAGAAAACCTAACCTCTTTCTTAATGACTCCTTGAACCATAGACCAGATTCGTGAACTCATGGACAGGCCCCGAACATCCATAATATATTCGTCATTGCCCACGGTGAGCAAGCTTCTGTTGATGATCGCATATTGATATAATATAAATTGCTTACGCATTCGATCACGGAAAGTCCACCCTCACCGACTTCCTCATTTCAAAAGCTGGTATCACTACTGCTGCAACAAAAGCTGGTGACATACAGTTTACGAATACACGAGACGATGCAAAGGAGCGTGGTATCACGATCAAATCAACAGTCATCTCCATGTACTTAGAAATGAAAAAGGAAGATCAAGCAGAAGACGGAAGGTAAGTCTTCAATCTCAAAATTTTGCTAATGAAATACTATCTCAGGCAACGAGTTTCTTGATCAACCTGATCGACTCACCAGGTCATGTCGACTTCTCAACAGAAGTCACAGCTGCTCTTCGTGCCACTGACAGTGCTCTCGTCACCGACTGTATCAAAGGTGTTTGCGTGCAGACAAAGACAGTTTTTTGTCAAGCACTTGAGGAGTCTATCAAATCTGTCATTATCACTGACAAGGCCGACCTTGCTTTACTTAAGCTCCAAGTTTTAAAAGAGGACTTGTACCAGTCGTTCCAGTGTACCATCGAGACAGTCAAACAACATTGCTTCTTGCCATGATGTTGTCCTTGGTGACGTCCGGGTCTACCCAGACAAGGGGACCGTTGCTTTTGGTTCAGGGCTCCGTGGATGGGCTTCGTCTCTACGCCAAGGTAATGTTTCTTGATGAGGAGCTCACCAAAGCTATCGAGGCTGGCACCGTCAACTCTGGTGACAATTACAAAGCTTGTGCTTGTATTCTCCCTGATGACTTCTCTTGGGATATATCACTAATGCAAAGAAGATCGTCCTGAGACCACTGGTTACAACTTGCTCGCCGCTGTTACCAAGGGTGTAGCTGTGAAGTTATCGTACGAAAGTGCTCACAACCAAATTACTAGATTTCGTTCCCTGCCGTCATTCATATTTCACTAAAGTCAATTGTTGTAGTCTTGTATGCGCGATGATCTAGACGCCCATACCTAATATTTACATTGCAATTGAGTACATTAATGAGACAATAGTATTTGACATCCTTGGATACACTGGCAGTGAGCCAGTCGGATATTCTGTGGTTCTCAATATTATTGCTACATAATTTGGTGAACTTTCTATCACACAGCGGGGAAACTGACATTTTGCTACCTTTTGCTGCCAGTGAAATTACATTCGAAAGGTATACTATCTAGGGTGCTCTGGAACGCTCTAGCCAGGTCCAGAACTGTTTTTGATTGAAATCTTGCAAGAGATAAAATGTTGAAACCCCCAATTTGTCTGTCGTGATGAGTTACTAGTATTCCTCAGATCTCAGATCGGGCCGCACCTGGCTGGACGGAGCTCCAATTTTCATTTTCAGCGGGATTTGCCGCCGCACGGCTGATTGTCCAAATCTGCTTCCGCTGCTGTTTTCTTCGACGGTCTCCCAATGCCAAGAACCAAACAGACCTCTCTCAAATCGACTGGCAGGCTCGCCCCTCGAAAGAATGGTCAAATAACAGTGCTCTTAGGGAAAAGGCAGACAGCTCCGCCACAGATTCTTCATGAAATGGTGCAATCTCACCAGGAAATTCACTCAGGACCGCCAAACAATGATGTGAGTGGCACTTCACGCAATTGACGATTCTCTATTCACATCCACAGTTTTGCTTGATCTGCCAAGATGGCACTCCTAGTAATGACAAGGACGCCCTCTATGCATGCGATGAGCCTGGCTGTCCCCACGTTATGTGTACTAGATGCATGTTACTTCCGGCCAGTTGCCTACACCTCATTGAGCAACCGGGTGTCAAATTCCGCTGCATACACTGTCACACACTCTTAGACAAGAGGTCTGGTGATCTTATGCTGTTCTACGTGAGTCTACTTGTACATATGTCTTGTCATTCACTTTACAACAACTGTTTAGGGATTTTTCAAGGATGGAAACCCCATTTTGCCGTCATTTCTACCTATCATTGGACAGTTGCAGCTCTCGACACATTCTCAGATATCTGTGAGGCCCGTCCTCGTCATCCACTTCAAGCTTGTGGGCTTTGAGGCCACTGCGAGCCCGATTGACACGGTCAACTTATATCTTTCTTCGTTCTTTCTGGATGGCAGCCTCCGCTTCATCGAAGTGATTTTTGACCTTGGCACCGATGCCAAGGTCATTGCCTATTCCCAACAGTATCAGAAGCTCGCGAATGACGTCATGGACGACTGCAACTACCAAACTGTGTGTATCGTGATCACCGATCACACAGATGACAACACTGGCGACCCATTTCTTGGATACTCCGGCAGCACTTCCTATGTTGCAGCCACCATTCCTGATGTAAGTCTACTGTTACTTGCTTGCATTCTTGCCATCATGTGCTTAATCTTTCAGTTCATGGACTCGTTACTTGGCCTGTGGGGACAAGTAATACAATGCATGGAGAGCAGCACCCTCTTTTTTCTGGGCTGTGGCGCCATTATCACCCAACCAGAAGGTTTTCGAGGCTTGCGTTCGTCTGTCGTCGATCACGCTTTTTCACATGCAGTCGGGTTTACTGCCAAGCACTTCCATCCTAGTCTCACCTCCCATTTTCTGATATCGTTCGCGCAGGCCATCATTGTCGAAGGGTTTTCACTGCGTGAAGCATTTCCCAATATGCTTGAGCAGTCGGGGTTAGGTATGCACACAGACATTCTCCTGATGACCACAACACCTGAAGACGCAGTGCCACTTCGAATTACCCATTACAAATGGGCTCACATCTCTATTCGTCCATGGGGAAACGTTCTTCCTCTACAGTGTCCACAATGTGGGACCCCAGTTGTGTGGGAGCGAATACAGGCCGATTCCTCCCAGAAATATATGGTCTTTTGATGTCCGTTCACAGGCTGCGGCCGTACCAATACTGAGAGAGGCAGATTACCCCGCAAGAAGTACACATGCAAGGCCCCAGAAGGCTCGACATTACTCCCGGGGCGAAGACGCAACGCTTCCTGGTTGGAGGTCACTCTTGACTTCTCTGGAAATGATGCTGAGACACCCTGATGTGACTATTGCTGGTATACGATATCTTACGTTTCCGTAGTTGTTATATCTCTCATGCTGTATACCTCATGTTACATTCCAGTGAAATGCTACAGGTTCAGATCTGAATTAGGCCTTGTATTGCTCTTTCTTTAGTCCGACTGGAATGCTACTTGAGAGTATAGCTGTCACTAGTACTACTGGCTGCACGCTGTCACTTACGGTAAGCCCAACTGACTTGCTAGTGATAGGAGGTCTGTGCGTGATTAATATTATATCATGTGATGTGTCACGTCACCCACTACAACCAATGGCGACAACTTACGACATGGACGGTTCATCCAGTCAATGTGCGCAAAACCTTCATCAATACCATTTCTATATTTCCCAATGAGCATGGCAGCCACATCCTTGCATGCGCAAGCGGAGCACCCTTGGACAAGACAGCGCAACTATGGAACCTCGAAACTAATCAACTTAGTGGAACACTACTTCACCATGAAGACTATGTGAACTCTGCGACCTTTTCGTCAGATGGAAAGTTGCTCATCACTATACACATGGGACCTCACCACTATCGTCAACAAAATTGTAAGCTTATATACATTTCATTTTTGATGACACTAACAACGGATCTGCTCCAGGCTGATGCTACACTACAACCAGCTCCAAAGATGAACGGTGCTGCTCGCATAGGTTTTTTTGATGATACACTGCGAGAGGCTGATGTACGTGATCTCCATCCATGATTGAATTTTTTGACAAATATGTTGGCAGTTGCACACTGGTCTATCCCAATTCCATGGGCCCACTCTAGCACCAAGTCAAACCACCCTCAGTCGCTTATCCACCTTTTGGCGTCTCTTTAAGCCACACGGGGCAACTGAATCAGACACCCAGTCCCGCCCCCAATCTCTCAGCTGGAATTGAAATCAAGTATCTAGTGTACTATGCAGACGAGATGGATCAGATGTTCAGTTGCGAGAGGTCGAGGTCCCTTACACAGCGGGCAAGCCTGTGCATTTTTGTTCTCAATCACAGTTCTTCTTCATCGTTGAGTCCTTTTTGCACAGAGGAACTATCACGCAAGAAAGAAGAAGTCAGCTCCCAGCTCATCTCGACCTTCCAATGCTTATACTGCGCAAAAGCCTAGCGGAGCAGCACAAAGCACATCACCATCATCACAGCTACCACCTTCAACTACTACCTCGACACTTTCTGCTGTCCCTGGTACTGCTGGGGCAGGGGAAACAATCTCATGTCCGCATATCACTAGTGCTGGATGGCGCGTTCACTTCGTGGGTTGGGTTTGCTGCATACCTATTCAGAATGCAGACAGTCACCATTAGAGGCGCAGTCGGCAATTGCTCCGGGAACAACATAGTGACGTGATATCACTCACACAGGCTGTAACTCTTTTTTTGCTCTGCATCGGCTGTGCATCTCTTGAGTACACACAACAAGCATCTTAGGTATTGTTGTGGACCAACAACTGTTTGATTTACATTTTCAAGAAGACAGATTATGGTAAAATTAGCAGCAGGTGTAATGTACTATGTAGACATAGAGCAATCAACAATTGAGTAAATGACAAGCAACTAATCAGAGTCAAATGCGGAGTCTTCCATCTGTTGTCTCTGAGTGGCGAGAGCACTGACGGACATTTTGGAGACAACATCCGGCGTCAAGTCCTGTCGATGGTTTCTGCCAAAAACTTTTCTGCGTAGAGAGTGAGTGATCAGAGCAAGTCGCCAACAATAGATGACATACCTGGTCCACCACTCAAGAAGCTCCTTCATTCTCAATTGCGCAGCTGGACCCAGGGCGTCCTCAAAGAAGTCTATGATGATGTTCCAGAAAAGCTGATAGTCGAAGTCACAGTGTTAGCCTTGCCATGGGTGATACTAATAATTTCTTGCCAAACATGCCAGCATGGGAAGAATCGGATGTTGATGAATGGCAAGGCAAACTCAACCATGAGCGGAAGGTAATATTTTTTGGCCCATGGTCGCCGTCTTGGCTGCATTTCTTATTATCTCCCAGATCCAAATTCGAGCAAGACTTCTTGAGCTATGATTTTGCACGCTTCACAGAGTCACAATCTCACCAGACTCGATCACCCACTAAGCGCCCTTGGAAGGCTTGCCAGGTTCGTGACACTAGCTATCTGTCACTGATTCAGAACTACCTGCAGCTGACAGTTTCAGTATGGACTGATGTCAGAGTCAGCAGTTGGAGCGACAGCAGGACGCTCAGACTTGTGATAATTGGGAGGCCTAATCCAGATCGCCACGTACCATATGGAGTAGCCTTTATCACAACCTCTGACAGGGGAGAAGTTTATTGATGAGCCTATTGAGGTAAGCCACTGAGTCTCCTTAGACTTCAAGATCGTTCTTAATCTTGTGGTACTTGATTCAGGTCGAAGGGGTTACGCGTAACATTCCCTTTGGATATGCTATGCATAGTTGCTACATTCTGGAATCAGGACTGTGATGTTATGATCAGTCCCAGTTTGAACCTTGAGTCACTCCTCACGTTTGTCGGTCTAGTATCACTCGGGTATTGTGGTAGCATGAGGACTGTTGAAGAGTTCATGGGCTTATGACCTCGTGGCTGAGTTTTGAAGATTATCTGCTTATCGAGACCAGTGGAAAGCATTCTGTCGAGTGGAATGTTTCTGGGAAAACCCAGCGTAAGTCATGGTATTACTAATGGTTTTATGACTTGCATGTCATTGATATTTGGTCCAGTATCAGGGCTGGCATTGGTGACTGTATAACTGCTTTCATCGTCTGCTAGAATTCATGGCGTCCGTTTATGTATCAAGACTATAGCTTATCCCGGTCATTTGTAGCACGGTCTCATGACGTCAAAGCTGTTAGTTATGGTGAGCAGTTTAAATTTTATAACTGACTTACATCTTATCTGTATCTGATAGCTTCGAGTCCCCGTGGAGATGCCAGCCTAGCACGCTGAAGAGAAGAGGGACTGGGTAGTCGTCTCTAACCCACGCTTCTAACCTTCATGGTGTTCCCCGGACACCTGAGACCTCAACCCTTGCAAGGGCAGCATCCCCTGGGCTTGTGAAGCTCCCAAAAGCATTTTTTGTCTGCGATGCTGCCGAGGTAGTCAAGACGTGACATGTCGCAGCCGTACTGGCCATTGTCCGGCACTTGACGTTTACCAAACGTTCGGATGCCAGAGGCTCACACCGCTGGTGTGCCATTCGAATATTACTTCCCCCTCCCCTTCCTCCTGACGTCCCACATGCTGACAACAAAAGGGCAGCATCCCTGGTCTCGTGAAGCTCCCCAAAGCATTTTTTGCCCGCGATGCTGCCGAGATAGTCAAGATGGGACAGATCCAGCCATACTGGTCATTGTCTGGCACTTGACGTTTTCCAAATGTTTGGATGCCAGAAGCTCACACCACTGGCGTGCCATCCGAATATTACTCCCCCCTCCCCTTCCTCCTGACGCCCCACATGCTGGCAACAAAAGAGCAGCATCCCTGGCCTCATGAAGCTCCCAAAAGCATTTCTTGCCCGTGACGCTGCCGAGATAGTCAAGAAAGTCGTAAAGTTACTTGCGAGGATGCGGACAAACAAACCGGTAATGCATATCTCTCTTCACGATGGCCATTTCTCTTCATGATGGCCATTTCCCTGTACGATGGCCGTTTCTCTGCACGATGTCCGGTTCTCTGCACGATGTCCAGTTCTCTGCACGATGTCCGTTTCTCTTTACGATGTACGTTTCTCTTTACGATGTATGTTTCTCTTTATGATGACCGTTTCTCTTTACGATAACCGTCTCTCTTTACGATGACCATTCCTGTTGACGGGCTTGAGCCGGACTATGTCATATCCGCTTTGGAAGAGTTCACGCAGAGCTTGATCACACTTACACCCCCCAAGGGTATTGCCGATTACGAAGCTGACTTTGCCACAATCAGATGAAGTGGCAGTGACGGTCGCATATCACAACCTACCAGACCAACAAATACACTCAATCAAACAATGGACATTGACATGCATTCAGAAAATGATCTCATGGATATCGTTCAAGCCGGGGATGATCCGAGCGTGGTGAGTTCATTTACATATTTTGCCGTGCTTCTCATTCATTCATAACTGCAGGGAGACATGCTTCAAATTGAACACAGACATCCGATGGACATCGACGAAGTCCAGGGAGGCAATGATGTGAGTTTCGTTAGTTTATCGTGTACGCACTTCTAATTTGTTTGCTTTTTGTCATTGCAGGGAGATATGCATACGCTCGATGATGCCATGGATGTCGATGATATTGGAGATGGTCAACAAATGGTACATTCGTACATCTCGTTGTCTCTTTGCCTGTTCTAAGTTTCTCTAGGAAGGTATAGAGCTTGGAAATGCGAACGAAGATCTCATGGACATCGACGACGCGTACTAGTTCTCTTAATAGTGTCCATCTCATGTTGCAAATCGATGTCATTGTGCTGCTTGTTGTGAATGCCGAATACACATAAGTCTCTTACTTATTAGTTGGTCCGTGGTACCGTCCCCACGATCGCTGATCCACTGTGTGTGTATTGATTCTACATCAGTCTCACTGACCAAGCACAATGCCACTCTGTTAACAGATTGTGAGTTTCTCGACCCTTTTCTCATCCGTTCACTGGTTCTCTGATGTGAAGTTCTTTACCAGCACTGGAAGCTGAATTCGCACCATACATTCAAGCCTTCCTGCCATTCCTGTATCCCACCCCCGTGCGTTCATTTCGTGAAGCTGCAGGGCAACGTTCTCAACCGCAATGTCAAGATATCGATACTAAGAGACGACCTATGCATGTATGCTCAACGTTTCTGAGACAGGAATCGAGTTAATTGTCCATTAGATTGTGGTTGGGTTTTCGCTCAACACTTCTGCAATTGCCTGGGTCCTGCGTACCTCCACCTCAAGAATATCCTGGACGAATCGAACCCCTCACACGCTGAAGTTCTCAATGATATCAAGAGATGCTTCAGGGAGGAAACTTTCACGCAGGAGAGTATTGCTCAAGTTATCCATGCACACGCGGAAATCGTGCGTTGCCAGTTCCACTCGAGATGTCACATTAATTCTTTCCAACAGATTCGTCTCCTCTATGTCAACTTCGCCATGGTACATTATCCGGCTGCAGATGAGGCATCACAACTCAGGTGAGTCTGCTAATGTATTTGTCTTGGGTGACTTTGACGAGACGTGCCCAGTCCTACTCTCTCATACCAGCGTCTTCAAACCACACAGCCTCTCTCTGACTCTGAGTTGTATGATAAAATCAGACGTACAGTCTTGAACAAGCAGGATCTCCAAGTTCTCGAGAGTTTTCTCATTTTCAACAAGTGGGTCTCAAAGTGAATGATTGATCGGTAGCTGAACTTTTCGTAGGCACATTTTGAAGACGAACTTCTATCAACCCACCAAGGTCGCACTGTTGTTCCGTCTCGCCCCTGATTTTTTGCCTGAGATCGAATATCCAAACAAACCTTTCGGAATGTTCATCATCATCGGAAATGAATTCCGTGGCTTCCACATCCGCTTCAGAGATGATGCCCTTGGCGGTATTCGAATCGTCAGGTCGCGGAACACGGAGTACGTGTACCTTTTCTAGAAGTCAGAATTGTGCAGCTGAGTTCTATGCAACCAGAAACTATTCTATCAACCAGGGGATGTTGTTCGATGGGGACTATGGATTAGCTGCCACTCAATCTTTGAAAAATAAGGATATTCCGGAAGGAGGAGCCAAGGGTACTATTTTGCCTTTGTGCGTTATTTCACTTCCCATCTTTGCATTTTTATGTACTTTCACGTAGTCTCAGGGCACCACCTAGACGCTGCTTCGAGAAATATGTCGATGTAAGTGCGCAATTACGCATCAATGGATGGGCCTTAATCATTCAATTAGGCTGTCATCGATCTGCTTATCCCTGGCCAAACTCCAGGGATTAAGGAACCCCTGGTTGACTTGTATGGAAAGCCAGAGTTACTGTTCTTCGGCCCTGATGGTAAGATTGCATCTGATATACCATGCAGGCGACTGACATCTGGTAAAGAGGGCACAGCAGACATGATGGATTGGGCAGCATTGCACGCTCGCGATCATGGTGCCGAGACATGGTGGAAGTCATTCACCATTGGCAAGAGTGCCGAGCTTTTGGGTGGTATTCCCCATGATACATATGGAATGACGTCGCTGTCCATTCGTCAATATGTACTTGGCATTTACAAGCAGCTTGGACTGAGGGAGAAAGACATCACAAAAGTTCAAACCAGTGGTCCTGGTATGTTTGCGCCTTTTACTCTTTGGAAGTCGTCCTTGACACTTTGCAGATGGGGATCTTGGTTCAAATGAGATACTCTTGAGTTCCGACAAGACCATTGCTATCATCGATGGCAGTGGTGTCCTTGCCGACCCTGCAGGTATCAATAGGGAGGAGCTCATCCGTCTTGCCAAATGTCGCCTGACCGTCGCTCACTTTGACAAGACCAAGCTGAGCAAGGATGGGTACCTCGTCAAGGTCGAGGAACAGGACGTTAGACTACCCTGTATGTTCAGCTTTCTTAAATTTCATTGTTATCTCACATGCTGTTCTAGCCAGTGAAATCATTCTGGACGGTACCGACTTCAGGAATGGTGCTCACTTCCATTTCAAGGCAGATCTTTTTGTGCCTTGCGGTGGACGGTATGTTTGCGTCAACACCTGCACGAAACATCAGCTGACGATCATTTAGTCCTGAAGCTGTGAACATCTCTAATGTTGCTGCTTTGATGGATACAGAAGGCAAACCCCACTTCAAGTACATTGTTGAGGGTGCAAATTTGTTCTTCACGCAGCAGGCAATGTTACACTGATCCTTATTTGAATATGACTATGTACGTGCTGAGGCAAGCAGGCTCTGCAACCTAACCCTGTGAGCTGGTGTATGAATTACTGGACGTGTTCCATACTGACTGGTACTCGTTAGTTCGACTTTGATCTCATGGACTATGGCTCTCAACTACAGGAGGGAATTCTAGAGGCACACACCGGGGTTGTCGTTGAAAGAGAAATATTTGTATTTTTCTTATAGACTGATCTCACCACTCACAATCGTCCCTAGCACCCGAACTACTCCCTCACGCAAACTCGTTCAAAGGGATCCTGCTTCTTTCTTATTTTCATTTCATTCTTGTGAAATTCGAATGGTGTACGTATTCCTTCAGATCTACGTTTCTGATCAAGCGATCATCCTTTATGCTTTCACAGTAGGTGAACTTATAGATCATACAAGAAAACCTGACCTCTTTCTTAATGACTCCTTGAACCATAGACCAGATTCGTGAGCTCATGGACAGGCCCCCGAACATCCGTAACATGTCCGTCATTGCCCATGGTGTTTGCTGATGATCGCATACTGATATAATCTGAATTACTTAGAACACCGTGACATGCTCGCACCAAAAACCATGCAAATATCGCTACACAAAATCTTAGTAAGGTAGAGATACAATCACCGTTAACATATAAAAGCGGACAAGAATAAATAACATATGTTGAACCAATCACGACGGTTGGCACGTGAAAGACAGGCAGAGCCGGGGACTGGCGGCTCGCCGCTGCTTCACTAGTACTACTGGCTGCATGCCATCACTCATGGTACTAAGCCCGACTGACTTCCTTGCTCTGATCATTGATACCCACTGTCCCTCACTAGGCCTCACTAGGCCTCGCTGGCTGCAATTATGCAATTTCACAATTTTTTTCATGAACGCCAATATTATAAATTGGCCGACGAATAGCTAAAGCCATTTTGAACAGAAATAGCTATGTAAATTAAACACAAATGTGGGAATATGAGATGGCTCAACAAGTTGGCCCTAATCACAATATCATACCTTACCGGCTGCGATGGTGGAACATTGTGACCTTGTCACGAACTCCTATGTGAATCTAGATTGTATGATAAGTGTTAATCGCACTTTCCACGAGAAAGTCATGAACGGTCTTGTAAGTCAAATAATCAACAAGGAGTATGAGATTGTTCAACAATTTGGACCTGCTTACGCTATCATACCTTGCGGGCCGTGATGGTGCATTTTCATGACCTTGTCGTGAACTCCTCATGGTAATCTGTATGTGCGGACATCCATGGCTATGTACCAAAAACTCATATGTCTCGCAGTATATAATGTCATATTTAGCACGAGCGAAATTATATCCAATTATAGTTCCCACGGCTACCATATCAAGGACTCCTCAATTCACTGATGAGATGAAACAAACTGGTTAGGTGTGTCGCTCCTAGGGACTTTTAAAAATTATTCCCACCTTTCTTACCTCCATTCCGAGTCGTTGTCGTCTCTCAGTTCCTCTCTACATTTGCTTGAGGCTATGATGCACAACTCCATTGCTGCAGATTTTTGGGTACGGTGAAAATGATCTTTTTTTCAGGGCGTGTAGGAGAACTGACATGTGACATCTAATAGCGCAACCTGCACATGTTCACACAACCGACGAGATCTCTGCTTGGGCTCTAAACCACTCTCAATGGCTCGTGAAAGGAGAAAGTCGACATTTGGGCGTTTGGATGCATGGTATGCGATCTTTTTCCTGGGGTTTGAATTTAGTTCGCCTGATCAACCCAAACCTCAGATATCGGACTTGTTTGCATACAAGACCTCTTCAAATACAATCTCGACGAAGCTTGACACAAGTGCGAGTTGGCCCGTGACTTTAACAACCCATGTGCCGCATCTCTAAGAGGAAGACGTACTCGCGACAGCCAAGATCATACACGTTTGTGCTTGAATGTGGATGACCGAGCGACGGGGATGGTGTTGCTCCGCGGGAGCCTCAAGTTGAGTGATTCGACATTTCAGAATTCTATCAACCGTGATGATTTTCAGTATATTCCAAAATATAAGCAAACCTATATCACAAACACGGACCTCGTCAGCTATTCGTATTAATATTGATAAACCACGCGGAGCGCCGCGTCTGACCATTGGTCTCAGTTATATAAATACAGAAATTCTCCCCAATCTTCAAGTTTTCTATACGCGATATGATATATCGGCCCATCTACGAGTCCGATGGTCCGTACCTTGGTGAGCCGAGCAAGGAAACAAGGTGCCAGAACACGAGGACAACACGAGGAGATTGAATCTGTTCATCAAGGCACGGCGGGCGTGAGCAATTGCAAGGAGATCACGTTGTTCCGGATTGAGTGATGTAGATCCAGATAATTCTTGTCTGATCGATGCTTTGTACCGTAATCATCTTCGAAGCAAGAGTCAAGGTAAGTGTTCGTCATAGATGGACTGGGAGGGGCTAAAGCAACGCTAAAGGTTCAAAAGTTGATCCGGTAACCTTCAGGAGACCGAACCAAATTATAAATAACAAATCCTTCGAACTTCCCAAACACTGCGTCCGTCATTTGAAATAGCTCATCTGAATATGTTAGCCGAGCGGCCGACAGTGGGATTTGGTTTCTCAAATCTCTGTGAACGAGTCGACTTTGAACACTGAAGTTCCTCCATCGTCATCTGTCCCTGCCGGGGCATGCTGTCCATTTGATGTCCATGATTGGCAGACCAGCTGTTTAAAGGTTAGGCAATTGAGGGGAGGGGCCCCAGAAAGCATCATTCATATCCGAGGTCAGTTCCGAAAACATTGTGGTATAAAGGCAGTGATATTTTGAGCTTCAGTTTCAGCGGTCTCCAGTATGATTTCCAAGTTAACTCCTGCAGCTATTCTCCTGGGTCTCGCACTCCGTAGCACTGCTTGCGCAGGCGATCACTTGCACGCTCGCGACGGCCATGCTCATCAACATTTGGAAAGGCGTGAGTACCCTCAAGTTCCACTCACACCTCCATACCGTCCTCTTATCTGGGGAGACTTGAACGTAATTCACACCACCGATACGCATGGTTGGCTACTCGGGCACCAGAAGACGTCCTGGGCTGAACCATATTACAGGTTGGTGTTCACAGCGCAACTACCTCGAGCCACCGTTACTCATCCACCTCGTGTGAATTCTAGTGGGGATCTCGGAGACTTTTCTAGCTTTGTGACTCACATGAAGCAAATCGCCCTCGTTCGTCCATCGATCTGATTTCGTGTGCTCATCTTGTATAATTCCTATCGCAGCATAAGGATGTCGACCTTCTTTTGATAGACTCAGGTGATCTACATGACGGTATGTGCAATCACTCATCGTCCGAAACACGATCCAACTCACTCACGTTTCCCAGGGACCGGTCTTTCTGATGGATATGGATATCCTCCCGGCGATGTCGACGCACACGAGGTCCGTTATATTCACAGGTGATATATATGACTAATGCTGACATGTCGAATGCGGCATTCATAGTCAAACAAGTTCATCGAGCGCCTCCCCTACGATCTCATGACCATCGGAAAGTAGGTGTTGAATTTGTAGTCCGAGTCCTCTCCTAATCCGTCTCCTCAATCACCCTTTTATAGCCACGAATTGTATGGTTATGCGGATACGTATGATATGTGCGTTATAAGCATTTTGAACGAATCTTGAACTGACAAAGTTTGCTTTT
>MU172403.1:3166-33543 GCA_016695485.1 Suillus hirtellus | reverse complement strand
GCAAGCCTGAGAGTGTCCCAGTAGGCAGTGAGTTCGGATTCAAAATGATTGTTGCTGCTGTTAACGTTTGTTCATGCAGACCGCTACACCAAGTTCACCACATGGAAGCAAGTGATCATGTTAACTTTGAGGGGGGACTCTTACTCATTTGACACGGCAGAGGCCGTCGTATCACTTCTCTCGGAGTCATATTCAATTTCACTGGGAACAATGTGAACACGACTGTGCAAGCTGTCGGTGATATGGTCAAGGAGCAGTGGGTACGTTATTCTATGCGTCTGAGCGATCGAAACACGGCATTCTGATTTCTGTCTGTAGTTCGCTGAGGTCGTTGCAGAAGAGCCCGATGCGTTCGTGCTTATCGGGTAGACAAATCCCTTGTTGTCAAAGGAAATATTCCACTAATGCGCTGATGGTATAGTCTGTAGTTGTAGTACGCTGTACTAGTATAATTAACCTCCTTACTCAACCATTCTGAATCGACAGTTGCATTCTAAATAAGAGATGTACTTCGCACAATTGGCGCGATCAGTCACGAAATCATCGCCCAGGCCTTCTGATCCAGCAAAAGTGAATTGGAACTTGCACCCTAACGTTCCGGTGACATCACCTATGAGCATATCTCGCTCCTCCGTTTTCCCGTTCAGTACACTCCTTTCCTTCATTAGTACAGTAGGGATATCCAGGATATTGGTTGAAATAATTGTTAATGTCAGGACCTACAACAAATGATTCGAACGCATAATATGAACAGAATGCTGCCCAAACCTGTCTGTTTGAAATCTACTTCATGACACCAAATACATACTTGAGCACCGCAATAAGACTTGGAATAGAGACTAAAAAACACAAATTTCCCGTGCTCCCTGCAAGCACCAGACAATTGTCCGTGTCAACGTCACCGAGCATTACACACTACTGCTAGTCGATATGTGCACACGCTCTTGGAAAACGATTGAGATCATGCCGGTTGCTGCGTCGGAGTCAGCCACCAGTTTAGCGTTAAATTCTCGAAGGCCAAGGATCAGTCGTGGTCCCAGCACAAACATCTGTACGACAATCAAAATCTGGAGTAAACCACCAAAAGTCTCATTTCCCAGGGAAAACTGGTTTTATAGAAATGATGAATCGTGGTCGCATGCAGAAGTCAGTGAAATATTGACATACCCATGAGGATACTGAATAGAGATCAAGAATGATGCAAATGCAAGCAACAGCGACAAAGCTACCATGTCCGAATCTTCAGTGGAAAAGAAGGAACAATAATCACAATGAGCTTACCTCGCAAAGTAAACAACGTGAGTTTTCATCAACACCGTGAAACAGTCCCTGATAATCCCTCCTGCCGAATGTCGTCGCAGTTCACGGAAGTGTTTTACCGCAATCCAAACTGCGAGAGACAATGCGAGGACCTCCCACGCAATGGAGACCATCCAAGAAATGGAATTCAGAAGTAAGACATCTTCCGTATAGCTGATCGAGCAGCGATAAGTGCCGGAGAGAATGAATTCCTCTGGTATTTATCAGTGAGCCCCATGCACGTTATTTTTCATTCACAATTAAGCGTACCCCCTGACTCATACAGGTTTTCCAGTACTTGTGCCACTACATCGAAAATGTTGACAACCAGGAGAGTGACAACGAGAAGTATCAGGATCTTTCTAGATCCTTGATACATGGCATACAACCGAGTGACGCTGATGACTTGCAGCATGTTTCAGTATAGTCAATATCACTGAGATCTCGCAAGTGCCAAGCTCACCCCACAGCATTGCAAATACCAGGACAGTAATCCAATCCCATACCTCGAACACAATCAAGCCTGAGGGATTCATTCAGTGACTAGCACTAGCACACACTTCAAACAGACTCACATCTGTGGGAGTATTGTGCGGCCGTCATTAGATAATTAAGAAGTTAGGAAAGAACTACACCCACCCCTACAGGGCACCACGGTTAATTGGATATATAATAGGCATCTGTACGGAAGACTCACTGTATCTGTCAGCGAGATGGTGGGAACATAATCTGTATGCCGCTGGTCAGACGAAGCGAAGACAATGAATGTACTAAGGAGACATACACACGATGCCCAGGCTGATTATAAAAGATACAATTAGCGCGACATCAATTATTTAGCCTTCCGAACATACGCAGTATATAAGATTCCAAGGTAGCGCACCTAGGATACTTTCAAGTCAGCACAACATGACAAATGTGACGGGCAAGCCGCAAGCTACATACACTGAGATACAGGACTGTCATTAGGGACCAGCGTTGCTTCTGTAATTAAGTGTATTTTCATGGCTGTCCCTGTGACGTGAGACTTCACTCACCCAGACCAATTCGACCTATAAAAGCATTCTTAGAGGGAAGACTGCTCCGGCCATAGGATCGACATACCTCTTGTCCGAACGTAAGTGCTGAAAATACTTCAAGTTATAGAACATCAGCAATCTTTTAATATCATCATGCTCACCCCAATCATACGTCAGTCCGGCAAATGCTGCAACTGCGAAACCACCATCAAGGTCAGATTTAGCTTGAACCGTGACATCTAAGTGCTCTCCACGAACCTGTAAAATGGCTGGAAAATCTATATGCGTTGATGATCGGCCACCAAATGGGATCATTTAAGACTATGGTCATATTGGGAGAGAATGGATGTGGGTGAGAGGCGGACTTGGTAGATGTATGACAATAACATTCACGTTATATATACATATACCACTATCCAGCGCTTCCTAGATAAGCGAAATGGGATCGAGGTACTTGTGCACTCCGCATAGATGTTGCAGTTGTGTAGGCTCCACTTCCAGGCAATTCGCTAACGTCCTCTTCCTCGGTCATTGGCTGTGGTAGGCTATGCGATAAGGATTATTGATGAGTGGTAAGCGCCGAATCTTTAATTTTGCAATGTGGGTGTGAAAGTTGACGATCACTTGATCAATGATCGACTCAGTCGCCCAACTACAGAGGTTGCTGGCTATGCCTAGATTGCAGGCAGGCACGAGGTACAACAGCTTGTTAACATAAGACAACGCGAAGAAAGCATTGGTACGAGCGTAGGCTACACACCTATTACTCGTGCACCAGCAAAGAGCTCAGGTCGTTAGGAAACAATGTTGGCATGGTGCACGACGATGTGATCGATAAGGTTTAGCTAATGACCAGAGGAGCGATTCATGTGTCATATGCAGTGCGAGAAGTCAAAAAGTGAGTGGAACGTACTGGAACGTGTTGCATCAAAGGTGATCATAGCGCTGGTGATATGTAAATCGGATTTTGAAGTTTAGGGTGGGGCGGCGCAAGTACAACGAACTGCGGCAAGCAAGTATTAGTAGGTTGTAATAGATCAGGTAGAGCTCACGAGTGATGGCTGAACGTGCTATTCCAATGAGTCTATAGTTTTCCGTTGGTACCGACAGCGAGGCGGTGAGACACGACCATCCTTTTGACGTGAAATACCATTATTTATGTGGGACAATCAGTCGGTGAGTGACAAGTGTAGGTTACTGTTGTTGATGTGCGCCGGCGAGTCTGTGTTCTACACAGTAGCAGACAAATATTTACAGCTTCACGAAGGTCGGCTTGAAGCGTCCCGAACTGTTGATAAACCTGCTGAGGTGTAGGATGGCCTTTCTGGATGTGAGGATGTAGGAGATCGAGGTGACATCGCGACGGAGGGCATATTCCTGTCTGTATTGAGGACAATCAAAAAGGTAGTGGTGGATTGTTTCCTTTGTTCCGGGGCAGACGGGACAGTCAGGTGTGTCGCTCCTACTATTGATGCGATGAAAGGACCTTAAAGTTTACTCCCACCCTTCTTCTATTCCAAGTCGTTGTCCAGACCGTCGTCTCAGGTCGTCTCTCAGTCCCTCTCTAACTTTGCTCGAGGCCATGATGCGCAACTCCATTGTTGCAGATTTCCGGGAGTGGTGAAACTGATAGAGCATGTAGCAGGACTGACATGTGGCATCTAATAGCGAACCTACAAATGTTCACACAACCGACGAGATCTCTGCTTGCGCTCTAAACCACTCTCAATGGCTGGTGGAATGAGAAAGTCGACATTTGGGCGTTTGGATTGCATGGTATGGATTTGTTTGTATACAAGACCTCTTCTCCAAATACGACCTCGACGAAAACCTTGACATGGGTATGAGTCGGAAGCTTGTGACTATATCATCCTCGATGAAAACATTGTCAACTTGTTCTGTGGGTATTCTCTGGTTTCTTCAAACTTATATTACTCATGCAGTTGGATCACAGGTAGAAGGCCGATGTACCTAACCTTAACAACCCATTTGCCGCGTCTCTAAGAGGAAGAGGTACTCGTGAGAGCCAAGATCACACACGTTTGTGCTTGAATGTGGATGACTGAGCGACGGCGATGGTGTTACCAAACCTATATCACAAACACGGACCTCATCAGCTATTCGTATTAATATTGATACAGCCCGCAGAGCGCCACGTCTGATCATTGGTCTTAGTTATTCTGCCACCGTTCAACGTTCAGCTGCCAAGCCGTGGCGAAAACAAGGTACCAGCAGTGTAACGTAAAAAGACCTCAGAAACCTTGTCATAGTAAGTAGAACCTCTGGAAAGTACTCAACTCAAATATCCTCCAAGTACTCATAGCTCTGCGTTCTTCGTATAAACAACAAATGAATTTAATTGGCTGAGATCTTGCGGAAAAAAATAAGCATCAAACTATATACATATTGATTTTATCACCAAAAAATTGCCCGAAGCGCTCACTACCACAGCTACGACGTTCTGTACCTCACTTGCAAGAAAAAGAGCAGTGGACTTATTATGTAAGGTCTATGCGGTGAGCGAGGTCTTCACTGAGTTTTTGCTTGTACCTTGCTGTGGGAGCCGAATAATTTCTGAGTGGTAACAGGTCACTCATCACCGCACGAGGACAACACGAGGAGACTGAATCTGTTCATTAAGGCACCGTGGGCGCGAGCAAGGGGATCACGTTGTTCCGGATTGAGTGATGTAGATTCAGATAATTATTCTCTGATCGACGCTTTGTACCGTAATCTTCGAAGCAAGAGTCAAGCTAAGTGTTCGTAGATGGACCGCAGGGAGGGGCTCAAGCAAGGCTAAAGGTTCAAAAGTTAATCCGGTAACCTCCAAGAGACCGAACCAATTGATATAAATAATAAATCCTCCCCAAACACTCCATCATTTGAAATAGCTCTGTGAGCCGAGCGGCCGACAGTGGGATTTGGTCTGTCAGATTTCTGTGAACAAGTCGACTTTGAACACTGAAGTTCCTCCTCCACAACCATCATCATCATAGCACTTCTGTCCCTGCCGCGCCATGTTGTCCATTTGATATTCATGATGCAGACCAGCTGTCTGTTTGAAGGTTAGGCAATTGAGGGGAGGAGCCCCGCGTCAAACTGTCAGAAAGCATCATTCATATCCGAGGTCAGTTCCGAGAACACTGGTACAAAGGCAGTGATATGTTGAGCTTCAATTTCAAGGTCTCCAGTATGATTCTCAAGTTAACTCCTGCAGCTATTCTCCTCGGTCTTGCACTCTGTAGCGCTGCTTGCGCAGGCGATCACTTGCACGCTCGCGACGGCCATGCTCATCAACATTTGGAAAGGCGTGAGTACCCCCAGGTCCCACTCACACCTCCATACCGTCCTCTTGTCTGGGGAGACTTGAATGTAATCCACACCACCGACACGCATGGTTGGCTACTCGGGCACCAGAAGTCGTCCTGGGCTGAACCGTACTACAGGTTGGTGTTCACAGCACAACTACCTCGAGCCACCGTCACTCATCCACCTCGTGCGAATTCTAGTGGGGATCTCGGAGACTTTTCTAGCTTTGTAACTCACATGAAGCAAATCGCCCTCGTTCGTCCAGCAATCTGAACTCACGTGCTCATCATGTATAATTCCTATCGCAGCATAAGGATGTCGACCTTCTTTTGATAGACTCAGGTGATCTACATGACGGTGTGTGCAATCACTCATCGTCTGAAACACGATCCAACTCACTCACGTTTCCCAGGGACCGGTCTTTCTGATGGATATCCTCCCGGCGATGTCGACGCACACGAGGTCCGTTATATTCACGGGTGATATATATAACTAATGCTGACATGTCGAATGCGGCATTAATAGTCAAACAAGTTCGTTGAGCGCCTCCCCTACGATCTCATGACCATCGGAAAGTAGGTGTTGAATTTATAGTCTGAGTCCTCTCCTAATCCGTCTCCTCAATCACCCTTTTATAGCCACGAATTGTATGGTTATGCGGATACGTATGATATGTGCGTTATAAGCATTTTGAACGAATCTTGAACTGACAAAGTTTGCTTTTCTTCTTCTTTTGTCACGTCCCGCATTATATGATGCGTCTTTTCTATTCTGCATTAACTGTGTTTGGTATGCTCACACTACTGACTGTCTGTATCACTCCTCAATACTTGTTCTATGGACGAATGTCCCACAAATATCTTCGCAAACTCGGAGACGGCTTACCAAAATGCCACGAATGCTCTGCAGGTATACCAACTTTGTTCCCCACCTCGCTGGGCGGTACTTGACCTCTAACGTCAACATCACTGTATTTGATTCAGACAGCAAGCCTGAGAGTGTCCCAGTAGGCAGTGAGTTCGGATTCAAAATGATTGTTGCTGCTGTTAACGTTTGTTCATGCAGACCGCTACACCAAGTTCACCACACGGAAGCAAGTGATCATGTTAACTTTGAGGGGGGACTCTTACTCATTTGACACGGCAGAGGCCGTCGTATCACTTCTCTCGGAGTCATATTCAATTTCACTGGGAACGATGTAAACATGACTGTGCAAGCTGTCGGTGATATGGTCAAGGAGCAGTGGGTACGTTATTCTATGCGTTTGAGTGATTGAAACATGGCATCCTGATTCTGTTTGTAGTTCGCTGAGGCCATTGCAGAAGAGCCTGACGCGTTCGTGCTTATCGGGTAGGCAAATTTCTTGTTGTTGAAGGAAATATTCGATTAATGCGACTGCAGACACATGCCTGTTTCCAATGATAGCTGTATGTCATTGAAATGTTTGTCAAACGATAGTCCAACGAAATGTTCATCCAGGGCCTACTGTTGTCAACGCTGTACGGGCCGTGCACCCTCTAACACCCATACTAATATTTGGAGGTGGAGGCCGCCATCTTTATCGTTCCAAATGACATGCTCATTGTAGATCTAGGACATACCCACATCCGTGATTGTCGACAGTACGATGGTCGATCCATGGGTATCGAAAGCGGATGCTACATGGAAACAATCGGTGCGTAAACTGCAAATATGAGTAAGGAGTATCGTCTGACATGATCTTCTAGGCTGGATGAGTACGATATTATTATAATGCTGTATCTCAGACACCTAACACTAGAAAATTAGGCGCAGACCTCGATGCTGCCAAGCACAACAGTGACAACATTACTTTCACAAGGAGATATCTTGACCAGAACCGCGTGACCTACGAGGTATTTCACCGAACTTTTGGGTTTCCCCCGCTAGCCTAATCTTGCCCATGACTGCTACTTAGTACCACACTCGAACCTCAAATCGGTCATTTGACACTGACCATGGACGATCGATCACCCGTGGCTTAGAGGAGCTTGCGGATCGCTTTAACTTGTCACACCTGTACGGAACAGCTCAGCAAGATTATACCTTGTCTTAGTGGGTGCCCATTGTGTAGTATTATCGTTCAAACCCAACCATTATGCCCTAGTAACCCTTATCCTTCCAACGGGTCTCTTGTATCTCTCTTCATCGAAGATGTAAGTGCCGAATTTGTAGTGAAATAAATTGTGCAGGTATTGACGCGCTCATCAGGCTGTTCCATACGCACTCGCTATTAACAACACTCGCGATTCCATTCCAAACATCATTATTATCGATTCATGGGCTCTACGCTTCGACCTCTTGAAGGGATCGTTCACCAAGAACGATCAACTAACAATCATGCCGTATCAGGATTCGTTCTTATACATCGCCAATGTTATGTCTGGGATCGCAAAACAACTGCTCCCCGCTATGAACAAACCGGCGGCGATACAACAACGGAAACGAGATGAAACCCAAGCTATATTTTCCAGCCATGGAATCGATGACACTCCGGACAGTGCCAGGTTGGAGGAGATAGACGGCCGTCCTGGAGGGGGTGGACAAGCACCATTTGGTTATGTCACGAGAGATGTAAGAACTCCATGCCGCGCTTGTTCTATTCTCATAACACTTGTTTAGTCATGCCCCGACGCTGATAATGCAGACGATACACTGCACACCCCATTGCCTAACTACGATGTTCCATTCTATGTTGGTTCAAATCCCCCTAACGTGACGGCCGACACACCTATTGATATTGTCTTCCTAAACTTCCTTGGAAAGGAGATTATCGGCATCCTCAACAAATTACAGAAGGATAAGACTTACACGATGCATGATGTTTCATCGTATAGTCCGACGCTGGCTAGCGATATACTGGGCCTGTATGCTCAGGGCATGTGGAACTGATGGTATGGTCTGTAGTTGTAGTACGCTGTACTAGTATTGTTAACCTGCTTACTCAAATATTCTGAATCGGCAGTCATTCTAGATAAGAGGTGTGCTTCGCACAATTGGCGTGATCAGTCACGAAATCATCGCCCAGGCCTACTAATCCTGAAGGTCAACTTCAACGACATTCGAGAATACCAGGATGGTGCTATGCTCATGCATGTCGGCATATACTTACCTACTATCAAAGCATGAAATGCGGGGAGTAGGATTGACTACGATCGACACCAGCCTCGACTGATGACTTGAATGGCCATGGAGAATACGCAACACACAATTGTGCAAATTAATCATCGCGTTTTCATTTGCTGGCACTAAATAAAAATACACCCATCTCGTCATGACATTGGAGACTCGTTGGGGTCTACATAGAACAGTAAGTGAGTGGCCTTATCCACGGGACTGACATATCGCATTAAAATGGACAACTTCAAGATTTCGTGATCGGAACGATTCAGGAACTTAGATGAGATGTTCCTACAAGCGTGGATCAGCTGCTGAGAGTCAAGAATCATTGGAAGTACGCATACCTTTGCAAGTTTCTGCCCTTCTGCTAAAACGACAAGGCAGGACCTCAGACCCTTCAAACACCACTGCCTTTCGAGCCAAGAGACAAGATGACGATTCCAGAAAGCTTCGAACATATGGTTCAATGTAGCATTCCATGGATTGGGAGCTCGCGATAGATGGACGGGCCAGTTTTGGCATGCGTACTGGAGTGCATCGGACGCTGATCGACTATTTTCCTGTGCTCCTTTTGCGAAATTTACAAAAGCCTTCATGGCACGGATTATATCTGGACCACGACCATACGATGATGCTGAGTTGGAATGATGCTGGTGTCTCAACGCCAGGAACACCGGAAGCATCAAGAAATCCGGCAAGCTCTTGAATTGCTGAATGACTTGAAAAGCCGGCAGTAGAGACAATTTTGGATCAATCATGTATCTGCTGATTGCTTCCAATGTGCTCGAGAACTCTTCCATTGTCACCCAGACAGATGCCGAAGGTGTGGACTGCCATGCTCGACCATGGGGCGTCTGCAGCCAATGTTGCCCGCCCCGAGTCTGTAACCAGTCTCGTCCGCGCACAGTCTGCAGCCAGTATTGCCCGCTCCGAGTCTGCAGCCAATATTGCCCGCTCTCGTTCTGCGGCCAGTATTCCCCGCGCTCAGACTGCAGCCAGTCTTGCCCGTGCTCAGACTGTAGCCAGTTTCCTCCTCTCCCAGACTGCAGCCAGTCTTCCCCGCTATCAGACTGTAGCCAAATTTCCCCGCTCTCGGATTGCAGCCATTCTTCCCCGCTCTCAGACTGCATCCAATCTTCCCCGCTTTCGGACCACATCCAGTCCTTCCCGGTCTCGGTCTGCATCCAGTCTCTGCTGTGCCTGGTCTGCAGCCAGTTCTGTCCGCCTCGACTTCGAAGCCAGTCTCCCCCGCTCTTGGTCTCTAGCCAGTCTCGCCCATTCCGAGTCTCCATCCAGTATTTCCCACCACAAATCTGCAGCCAATCTCGGCCGCGCTGAGTCTTCAGCCACTCCTGGACCTGAAAATTCCGCCAGGGTTGCTCGCTCCGCATCGCGGTTCGCAGCGAACCTCGATTTAGCATCTGTCGCATGCCTTGTCTAATCTGCGGATAATCTCGCCTGATCTGGGCATGCAGCCACTCTTGCCCGCTCCGGGTATGAAGCCACTCTTTCCCACTCCGGGTATGAAGCCACTCTTGTCCGACCCGCGTATGGAGCCAATCTTGTCCGCTCTGGCTCTCATCCAACCAGTTCCGCCCCTCCTGGCTCTCCAACCAGTCTTGACCCCCCTGTGTCTGCAACCAGTCTTGCTGCTGAGCCTGTAACCACCATTGTCCGCTCTGGGTTTGTAGCCACTGCCGCCCGGCACGGGTCTGCAGCCAATTTCGCCCACCCTGGATCTGCAACCAGTGTCCTGCCTCCCGCGTCCTCAGCCAGTCTTGTCCGCATGTGCTCCGCAGCCAGAACTGACCACTATGGGTCTGCAACCAGTCTTGTCCGCCTTGGGTCTGCAGCCAGGATTGCCCGCCTCGAGTCTTCAGCCAGAATTTCCCGCCTCGAGTCTGTAGCCAATCTCGCCCACCCTGAGTCTGCAGCCAGTCCATGCCCTCCTGCGTCCGCAGCCAATCCTTTCTCCCATGGTTCTGCAACCAGTTGTGCACACATTGAGCGTGCAGCCACTCATGACCATCTAGGGTCTCTAGCCAGGATCGGCAGTAGAAACTGCGATCTCCTTGAAGCCATAGCAGACCCATAAGAACTTGCAGTGGCTCAGGTGGCTGGACAATGAAGGACAGTGAGCGAGTTAAGGTCCGGGCGTCTGAATCGTGGGAATGCTCGGCTCGGCTCTGCTTCTTGAATTTTGAGAGCGCATTCAGGAGGGCCGTGCTTGGGACGTCTTGCATCATCAAGTGAAGAGAGGAATAAGCGAGTAGGGTGTGCGGTGAAGTGATGGGTCGCACGTCAGGGAGGCCGCAGTTTGAGGGGTCGGAAACATAGTCACGGACTGAGGAATGATGGATATTCACGGGGAGACTGCTCTCAGTAGGAATATCCATCACCGACCGTAACTGCACCAATACTGTCTCGACATCCCTGCCCTCACCAGGGCCAAGAAGTTCCGAGATTTGTGAGATTGACAAAGGATCTACAAGGGAGGCAACAACAGACAAGTGCAAGTATGCTCGCGTGGGGTTGGTACATGTGGCGAGAATACGGTCATACAATTTGTAAACTTCCGTTCCTGGGAGCAACTCGCTAGTAAACTCCAGCATGAGATGGAGCCGATCTCGGGGATCATGATATCCATCATCGATAAATTTCATCATCGTAGACGCCACAATAAAACGTCTCCCTGCTCGACTAGCCAATCGTGCAAGTTCACGTGATGTTGGCTGGGGGAAATTTAAATACCGGCTTCGCAGCTTTCTGAAGGAATGCTCCAGGAAGATATGTCATCGTCAACATCTGCGCCGTCTAATGAGATGATTGCAGCAACACCCTCTCCAGAAATTTCCACTGGTATCTCGCACACCAGTGGGTGAACGTCTTCAACTTGAATGGCTTCGCGGATATACGATTCTGAGCGACTCGTGAGTAGGATATGGATTATGGGTAAATCGGGTTCTCGAAGAGCGTTGCCGAGTAGGGAGATGAGATCTGCGGCCTCAGTTTCGGATACGCATTCATCAAGTGCATCAATAATGAACATTGAAGGCGGACACTCCCGCAGTCTGATTTGAAGCTTTCGTAAAGGTTTCAGAAAGAGTCCTTCCATCTGATCACGAAGAGACTTGTTGGCATCTAGAAGAGCGGGATTTTCGCGGATAATTCTGTTCAAGTCCTCCCGGACGCTGGGAAAATTGCAGGCAAGCTGGTATGCGAGCGTCGCAAAAAAGTATCCAGTCGTGCAGCGTTCGGTGTGCTTGCGGGAGAAAAAGAACGTGCCCGCGAGCCGCTTCTCGATTTTCGTCCGTTCTGTGACTTTGAGATTTCGCATCCTGTCGGCTACAGTAAACGCAACTGCAGACTTTCCGACACCTGCTGTGCCATGCAGCCAAATGAGTCTACTCCCCTCTTTTGTGTCTGATAATCTGTGGATGTAGTTGAGAAGTTCCACCCGAGTTCCTTCTAAACACTTGGGATGGGGTTGGCGTTCGCGGGAGTCATATTCAGCACCCTTAACAGCCACTTGGGACAGCTTCTCCCAAGTTCCTTCAAACGATTGAGGCACTATGAAAGAAGTCAGTTATCGAGATAAGGGAAGGAGATGGGACTCCCTGACTCACTAACAAAGGTTGACAAGACGAAATAACTAAGGAAGTACTGTCGAGTTGTGCACTGCGGTTAGAAGCCATAGGAAAAACGGTGATATCGATAAACGACATACGAAGATGTATTGAACTGGGGTGGGGTAGATTGGTACGAAAAGATTAAAACAGGGAACAATATGGTTCAGCTGGGCAACAAATTGATCAGGGGTGTAAAAGCTGCTTGTCAATTGAGATCGACTAGTAGAATATTTTAATCGGTTCCAGGCGTGATGGTGGTGGTGGTGTTGGTGGTAGCATGCAAGCACTCGTCCGGTTGCTGTATGATTGCTGTACATTCTTGGCAGCTAGGTCACCCACGTCTAGATAGACGCGCAGCAAAGTCACTGAAAAACAGATCCACTGGCACTTGATGGTCCATTTTTCTCCGCTTCCAATGAATCCATAGCCTAGTGAGAGCCTAAAGGTGCTCTGATAAAATTCTATAATGGTAAGGTTAACTGTTGAAAATTCAACGTTGAACGTTGAACCGTAATGCCTTGAATTCAAATCGTTTTAAAGATCACGTGACCACGAGCACAAAAAATTAGATTCGCTGCTCATCATCACAAACGATGAGCAACCTCATATCCTGTGTATCATGGTAACCAATTCCCTTCTTGCACATCCCACATATCTAACGCAAATTCCAGGGTGAAACGAGGCATTTCAGCCCACCAGCCCTCCAAATACGTCCTCGATGAGAAGGAACTCGAGCGCGTCAGTACACTCGCACGTATCGAGCTCGAGGATGCGCGGATAGAGATGGAGCGTGCGCACAATGCTGCAAAGAGTATGGGAAAGGGCGCGGAAGGTGCTGAGGCGGATGATGCAGATGAGGATGGTGACGAAGATGCATGGGTCGAGTGCGTGATTTTGTTTTTACTCCTTGTGATGTTTGCTGATGGTATTGTAAAGCGAGGAGGATGTGTCGATGGAGGTGGATGGGGATGTACAGGTTGATGTGCCTGAAAAGGGAAATGATCTTGCGCAGTATAAGTTAGATGAATATGACGATGAGGATGTCAAAGAAGGTGGTACGTCTGTGGACACGGTCTATTCGGTTATGCTGATGTTTAACAGGCACGGGCCCATTTAGCAATATTAAAGGACTTACATTTTATAGGGATAACCAGGACGATCCATACATCACACTCAAAGACGTGCGGTTGTTTTACCTCTCTCTTATTTGCATCTAACGCAATACAGGATGTTGAGGATGATGAGCGTTCAGAACTAGAAATACTCCCAACAGACAACCTCCTAGTCACCGCAAAAACCGAAGACGATGTTTCTCAACTCGAGATCTACGTCTACGACGAATCCCAAGACAACCTCTACGTCCATCACGACCTCATGCTCCCAAACTTTCCCCTCTGTCTCGAATGGCTAGACTTCCCACCTACATCCTCAGAAATGGAGACTGACGCCCCACCAAAATTCGGAAACTATATCGCAGTCGGTACGCTCGATCCTGAAATCGAAATATGGTCACTAGATGTCGTGGAAAGCATGTACCCCGACATGATCCTTGGCAGACCTGATCAAACAGCTGCACATGTGCCCGTCCCAGCGGGCACAGGTAAAAAGAAGCGCAAAAAGACAAAACACCGTCCCTCATCAAACGCATACCATGTCGACGCTGTCCTCGGGCTCTCATGGAACCGCAGCCATCGGCATATGCTAGCGAGCGCATCTGCGGATCGTACAGTGAAGCTATGGGATTTGTCACGTCCGATCGTAGATGGGGAGGGAGCGATAAGGAGCTTTGGGGTGCACAAGGATAAGGTGCAAGCTGTGCAATGGAACGAGAAAGAACCGACAGTGCTTTTGTCTGGAAGTTATGATAGGACGGTTCGGGTGTTTGATTCAAGGGCACCGGACACGGGTGTCGGGGCTGTGCTTGGGGCTGATGTTGAGGCTTTGCGGTGGGATCCTTGGGAAACGCATGCGTTTTACGTGAGCGTCAATCTTGATTTGTTGTCAAATGTTTTAATCGTTGATGGGTATTCAGGTCTCGTTAGAAAATGGCCTCGTGCTCAACTTTGATGCTCGGGCGCTTCCTACGGATATAAAATCCCCTTCACCAGCACGGTTTACGCTCTCTGCTCATGATGGTGCCGTATCGGCTCTTGACGTCAGCCCATTGCTACGGGGTTGTATATGCACGGGAGGGACGGACAAACTCGTCAAAGTGTGGAACGTAGACCAGACCGCTGGAGGCAAGCCTGCTGTGAGCATGGTTGCGTCAAGAGATATGGAAGTGGTCAGTATTTTATTTGATTCCGTCGTCGCATCAATATCATGTGCTGATTCGCGATTTTAGGGCAAAGTCTTCTCAGCGGTGTTTTCACCAGACGACCCCCTTACGATCGCTGCAGCAGGCTCTAGAGCGAAGCTACAGATATGGGACGTCGGCGCCAACTCTGGTGCACGGAGAGCATTCGCTTCGAAGCTCAGCGAAGCCGGGCGCGTTCTGAAGGAAAAAGAAGGTGGAGGGTTGATAGGCCTCGTCGACGATGACGAAGCGAGCGAAGACGAAAGAGACGAGGACGACTGAGCTTTTATATATCAGCTCGTACTAAAAAGACAAAAATCTACTGAAACGTAATATAGTAGATGGACAGGTACTGTTCTACATGAAATCATCTTGGTTGGTACCGAAATCATCCAGCGCTTCGTCATACACCCCCGTATCAAATCTAAAGCCAATCAGCGATCGCAACGACTGATTAACACAATATGCTCACTTGTTAGCGACTTTCGCCGAGCCTAGGACAGGCTTCGCAGCAGCTTTCACTTTCTTCTTCCCGCTCGTTTTGTCTCTCTGCTCTTTCTGCTTCTCATTAGCAAGCGTCGTAAGTCCACTTGCAGCTTTCCTGATCTCCACGTCCTTCAAAGGCTGACAGAGCTCTCGGACATGATGCTCCACGAATGACGCGTACAAAGGCTTGTTCTGATGTTGCTTAACGATGAATTCAATGATTCTTGTTGATAAATCCTGAAAATCCTCTTTTGTGCGGGGATCGGCGGAAATCAGCGCGTCTAGATCGGATGATGAGGTGCCTACAAACACAGGCGCGGAGGGATCAGCTGAAAACGCCCAAACCAACGACCCAAATTCAACTCGGAGCCTAAAACCCACCTCCAAGGCTAGCAGCACCAAAAAGCGCAGCAGCATTATCCAAATCAGCTTTAATCTCCCGCTCCCTATCCAACCTCGCCTTCTCGCGCGGATCAAGGACAGAGTCTTCATCATACTCCACATCATCATTTCCCACTCGCGCAGCTTTCGCAGCTTCTTTCTCTGCTATCTTCTGTTTCACCGTGCCCTTCTTTTTCGGGGGTGCTACGGGTGCTGCTGTTGGTTTAACGTCGTCTGAGGATTCATCCGAGGATGCGTCCCAATCGCTCTGTTAAGATCGGTGAGATGAATAAGGGAAGAGATGGTAACGACGTACGACTGGAGATGATTCCTCTTCGTCTTCACCCTCCCATTTACTCTTCACGGCTATCTTGGTCGCGATCGATGCCGCAGGAGGGGCAGGAGCATCATCGGATTCTGTGCTTGATCGTGGTGAGCGTTGTAGGAGATATGATTGAACAGATTCTTGTTTTTACCCCAGTCTGACATGGTTATGTGGTGTCGATTGTCCCTAGCGGGTAGCACTATTGTACAGGTGTGTCGTGGACCTGGTCTAAGATACAGCAAGTGGTAGCAAAATATTGGCTAGGTACCGGCTAAAGGTTGCTTGTTAAGGTATTGAGTCCGGAATTTCAAAGATGAAAAAGGAAAATGATGATGGAGTGCCACTGCCACGCGAGCGATGACGACGTTGAATTCAACAGGAGGTGAGGCTTGGTGCATAACCTGCTGGAAACTGTGAAGCGAACACGAGGACACGCCACCTCAAAATTCCAGTGCACTTTTAATCTAACGCCCTTGATCTGCTGAGGAACATATTTGGAAGAACACTTATATCTGGGTCAGGCGATGGTTTGATTGCGGCATGGAGTACTACTAGATCGCAGTGTTGCAACGGAACACTTGGAACGTCCTATCCATTGCAATATCTCCGAATGGCCGCATCCTCGCGAGCGCATCCAGCTGGGACATGCAAGCGCGATTATGGAACCTGGACAACAACCAGCCCGTCGGTTCGCCGTTCTAGCATTCAGATTTTGTGCATTCCGTGTCATTTTCGGCAGCTGGCAAGCTACTAGCCACTGGCTGCGGCGACAATAATGCGTACACTTGAGACGTTTCTGGGATACTCAAAGAAGCTGGCCTTAGCGAACTTCTGTTGGACAAGCTGGCCCTTGGTGTACGTGACATTTTTTATGATCAGGTCTTTGCTCATATCCTATCGCAATTGAACAATTCCTTCTAGGCTGATGCTACACCACGTCCAGTCCGTCCACAAATCCCAGTCCCCGAGCCCCAGGTGTTCCGTAGTTCTTTTGACGACATATTATATCGGGTTCACGTACGTCATTAACATCTAATCCAGTGCTGTTGTTCCTCACTTACATGCTCCCAGCACGCACCGCCTGCAAGCACTCTTCGTGAATGGCTTCATACCGGCACACAACACTCTAGTGGTGCATCTCAAGCCCGGTTTTCGCAAGCACAGGCTGGTGTCTCCACTGCCACCCCACCTCCCGTCGTCACTAAACACAACTCCAAACACCAATCCTCACGTCATAATCAGACACGCTGGACGCTGGACTCGTTTTTGGCTCTTTATATGCTGTTCCTCTTATGAGTATACTGACGGTCATCATTAATCTACCCTATTTCTTCGTCTCGAAAAGATGTTCTTTGTCATTTCTTCCAAGTTCGATGCGCCTCTACTGAGTATACCCATGATCATCAGTATTATATTCCTTCCATTTCTCGTCGAATACATATGTAGATTGGCTCCGATGACATCAGGTAGGTAGCGAATCAGTCTAGTAAGTTGACATAAACACTTGCCTACAAGCTTCCGATACTTCTCGATACGTCTCGAAAGTGCGACCTCCTCTCCAACCTCAGTACATGCGAGTTGAACCTTCGACGAATGCCCAGCAAACGGCAGAGAAGGAACAAAATGAGTTCAAGCTCTAGATTCTGTCAGAATGCTAAAAGCATATCGAAAACGAGGATGCTCATTGCTCACCAGTACAGACTTTCAGGATTTTTCCAATCGCACGCAGCACTTGACAAACCAAATGATCCACTTTGCGCAGCGCAGGGTCAATCTTAGTCCGATTACTAGTCCTCCCGGAACTGCAAACTGCAAGTGATTGTTTTCGGCGTACAGGGAGACGATCCTGCTGGAAACAGGCTTGTACGGTTCCAGCCTTGAGTGTCTTGGTGCAATCCCCGGACGAAACTTGAATTCTTGCTCTAACCCGTAGGACGTCTGTAAGGATAGAACTACCGGTAATATCATCTTTAGACTCATCGACATCAGCACTAGGCTTGTCGATATCGAAGGAACAGACAACGATAAAACAAAGATTGGAAGCAAAGTCGCAGACTAGGATAGGTATATGCTTTATGATGTATTCGTTGACAGTGTCGATGTTGTATTTCGTTTGCGTATCAGAACGATGGGTGACGACTCGACCACCATGCCTGTTACAAAAATCAATACAACATCGGATGATCCATGCTACCGATGACCCACCCTTGACGAATGCAGCAATTGATCTGTGGTGCTCAAAAGCCTGGGCTTCCACGGTTAAGTCGACATATCCATGTCAATCATTGGGATGTCCTCAGCATCTAAACAGTGCGATGCTCTCTCGAGCAACTCACCTCCACCATACCGGCCACATGGAACACTAAATCAGAAACGAACTTTAGCACGCCAACATTTTGAACTTTCAACACGAAATCAGTATACGCACACCATAAGGCGCATGATACATATCAACGTTAACTTCCAGCAAGCTTCTCACTGTGAAGGGGTGGTTGCTTGTAATTCTGACTGACTTGCGTTTGGAACACAGGTGTCATCTAAAAGTGAGCGCGTGAAAATAAGTGTTATCCTGTCCCAGGCATACCAGAACATTGGAGGCTTCAAGTTGAATGTAACGAGCACCTTCGAAGCGAGAACGAGCAAAAGGCATCCACGTCTCACTGACACATGTTGATATTTGTCATTGGTAGATATCATATTGATGCCGTCAAATCAGCAACAGAAGTTTTATGTAATGCGTCCCGAGTCGCACGCTTGGTGGTTTTTTTAGACTCCGCGGATCTGCAACACCGGGGCCGAAAGCAGTACCCACACCCGATCGAAATCCAATTCAACACGTTTAAGGGCCTCGTCAGTGGGTGATGCGAACTGTTTTCCTAATTTCTAGTGATGCTGAAAGTCGTTGCAGCGGCAGTCAATGCCGTGCTCCAATCTAAATACTACTTGCGCCGTTCATTTCTATCCTTTTCATCGGAGTGGTTCGCGCATTTCCATAGGGCGCATGACAAACCGTGAATGCGGGTTTGTATGCCGGTGTAGTCCTCACGGTACGTATATGCTACCCTCCCATATGTATGAAATATACTGGATCAAGCCCTGTTGTCCTTGACAGTCTTGCAGGTGTCGTGAATCAATTTGCTGCTTAGCGTAAATTTGGATCATCGCGGCAGATACCGCAGACAGTCGCAGCAGTGGCGCAGCATTTTCCCTGTGCCCACCTAGAAGCTGTGAAGCGAACACGAGGACGTGCCCGCTCAAAACCTTCAGTGCAATTTTGGCCTAAGGCTTATTGTGTCTTGTTATCAACGCATCGCGACTTGCTGAGAAACATATCGTTGTAAGTGATGATTTTGGACTTTACCAGATGAAAGCTGAAACAGAGCTCCGCCTAGATGTCTTCATCCTTCGTTGAGAGACAGGAGACCTCGAGGATAATATCGATAATGCCTCGCCAGAAATTTGAGGGACATACCCATTCTGTCTACAGTGTCATACATCTACCAGGCGGACGACGGATAATGACCTGTTCATTCGACGGCTCGCTGCGGGTATGGGACTTGAAGAGTGGACAACAGATAGAAGACGACTGGCGAGATGGAGACAGTGGGGTATGGACCATAGCAATGTCTCCGGACGGGAAGAAAGCGGTCAGCGGGAGTATGGATGGCGGAGTGAGGTTGTGGGACATGGACACAGGCAAAGTCGTCGTGAGATGGATGGGCAATACAAAGCCAGTGAGTTCTGTCTGCTGGAGTGGAGACGGTCAGCGAGTCTTGAGCGGATCCTCCGACGGGACTGCAATACAATGGGATGTAGAGAGCAGAGAGACTAGCCTTGCACCAATCAAGACGGGGCACGAACACATGCGGGCAGTCGTCTACTCGCCAGACATGACCATGTTGGCAACTGGCGGATCCGATAATTCCGAACAGGTTCTGGACAGTCTCAAAATTTGGGATACCAAGACAGGCAAGCTTGTCGCTACACTTGAAACACTTGAAAGAGCTGCTTTGGTGTTGTGCCTGGCTTGGACTCCTGATGGAAAAACACTTATATCAGGGTCATACCATTCCTTGATTAGGACATGGAGTACTGTAAGGATTACCTATCCGCTAACCACCGACCAAAGCTTCAAAGTAAAAGAACTATGATTCTATTCCACATAACACATTGATGCGAAGAAGCATCACGCTTCGCGTCCGTGTCACGCGGATACATTTCTTTCTTTCTTTCACTCTTTCATCATCGTTTCAACGCATGCTCGCTACCTAAAAACCAAACTCTCGTTATATCATCCAAACCGAACTCTGTCATACCGCCACACATTCAGTCTGTCATACTCCCTTGCTTGCTCGCATGCGCCACTTACACCTTGCCCTCATCCAACTAAATCGCCTTACAGTACACTTACCATCTGGACCCTTTTTCTCGCCATTCCTTTCCAGTCTTTCTTTCACTCTACCATGGGGTCTTCACGCTCCTTCAGGACTAGTCAACTCGTTCAAACGTATATATACAGCGCATGTACTCTCATTTTCAGTAGTAGAATCTGACACTGTGATTCTCCACTCCAAGTATCCTTAGAACGTCTCTGAAGCATCCTTCCGTCTAGCGCATCCCAAGTCTATCCTCGTCTTTCGCATACTCGTTTTCATAATCCCTTTCCCAAACAGTTTTCGAATAATTCCCTATCGAACTCGTATAGCCGCCTTACAGTACCACAACTTGGAAACAGATCGCAGTGTTGGGTGAGCACAGTACTGATCCTGTCGATTCCATTGCAATATCTCCGAATGGCCGCATCCTCGCAAGTGCATCCTGGGACAAGACAGCGCGATTATGGAACCTGGACAACAACCAGCCCATCGGTTCGCCGCTCCAGCACCCATCTCACGTGCTTTCCGTGTCATTTTCGGCAGATGGAAAGCTACTAGCCACTGGCTGCGGCGACAATAATGCGTACACTTGGGACGTTTCTGGGATACTAAAAGAAGCTGGCCTTAGCGAACTTTTGTTGGACAAGCCGGCCCTTACTGTACGTGTCACTTTTTATGATCAAATCTTATTTGCTGATATCCTATCGCAATTGAACCTCCTAGGCTGATACTACTGCGCCACGTCCAGTCCGTCAGCCAATCATCGTCCCCCAGCGCCAGGTGCCGCATGGTTTTTTTGACGACTTACCACATTGGGCTCACGTATGTCATTGACATCTAATCCACTGGCAGTACTGTTTTTCCTCACTTGCATGTTCTCAGCACGCATCGCATCCAAGCACCCTTCGTGACCGACTTTCCTCTTTATTCCACACCGACGCCCACGATACGTCTTCGCGACCCCGCCCTTTCCACTGGCTTCGAAGTCGTCTCTCTGGGAGACCAACCGGTGAAGACATCGAGCTCCGCGAGCGTCCCTCAGCAGTAGTCGATGTTCCGTATGCGAAGGGTAAACGTGTATGTTGTCTGTCTGCTTCTGGAATATTCAAACCTCCTCTCATACAACACAGAGGAATGCGTCAGCAAGAGAAAGACGGATGAAAATACCTCCATTGAAACCTGGGAACACTGCCGCAAGCACCTCACGTCCTCCCAACAGCAATACCACACAACACTCTAGTGGTGCATCTCAAGCCCGGTTCTCGCAAGCACGGGCTGGTGTCTCCACTGCCACCCCACCTCCCGTCGTCACTAACACAACTCCAAACACCAATCCTCACGTTATAATCAGACACGCTGGACGCTGGACTCGTTTTTGGCTCTATATATGCTGTTCTTCTTCTGAGTATATCGACGGTCATCATTAATCTACCCTGTTTATTTCTTCGTGTCTAAAGAATGTTCTTTGTCGTTTTTTATGATTTCGTTGTGCGTCTACTGAGTATACTCATGATCATCAGTAGTGTATTCCTTCCGTTTTCTCGTCAAATACATATATAGATCAATTGGCTCCGAACATCAAGTACGCAGCGAATCAGCCTACTAAGTCGACAGAAATACTTGCTTAGGCCCAGAAACCGGCAGAGAAAAAACAAAATGATCTCAAGTTCTGATTCTGTCGGAATGCGAAAGCATATCGAAAACGAGGATGGTCACCAGTATCGACTTTTGGAAGCTTACAATCGCACCCAGCACTTGACTGACGAGACGATCCGGTCTGCAGCATACATTGAGTGAATCTTCTGTAAGCTTATATTTCCTATTCAGTCCCCGGTCATTTTTCCAGTCCTTTTCAGTCATCCTTTCTCTGGTGACTTGTATTTTAGTGGTCGCGATGTGTTTCAGTCTTCCTTCGTCTGGTGACTTATATTTTAGTGTTTCGCGGACACCGCGATCACGTTTATTCTAGATATTAGTATATGTACTCTCCGTTTCTCCTATGAGCTGGAGTCAGGTGAGAAGACAAGAGTAGGATATTGAATGGGGTAAGAAGCATGATGAATCGAGGACGGATTGCTGAGGAACTGAAGTAGTGCGCTGTCGCTCGACTTGGTTCTCGTACGCCCATTCGCCCACGCAATCGTAGGAATTATTGCCATCACACGGAGAAAGGACAGACCAGTGGTTGGTTCAAGTGCGGATGGGCAGCCACTGCCAGTAGAGATATCCAGAATATCGATTGAGAACATTATCGGAACACAAGTACTTCACTAAATGCTACGACAAAAAATTCATGTCTTCTTGGAATCTACTTTGGAACACAAAACAACTTGGATCAATACCATCACAAAAGTGGGAATAAATAAAAGCAAATTCCCCTGCTCTTCGTAGAGCGCCAAATAGCCGGAAACTTCACCGATAGTTACACACTACTGCCAGTCGATATATGCACGCGTTCCTGGAAAGCGATTGAGGCCATACCAGTTGCTGCGTCCGAATCGGCCACGAGCTTGGCGTGATATTCTCGAACACTAAGAATCAGGCGTGGTCCCAGCACAAACTGCACGATCTCCAAAATCTGAAGAAACCCAGCGTAAAGTAGAGTGTTCAAAGAATTTTCCTATTGAAACGATGAACAATGGGAGCATGGAGAGGTCGTAAGTGAAAGATCGACATACCGCTGAGAGTGTTGGAGAGAAATCAATGACAAGCTCGAAGCAAGAAACGGCAACAAAGCTAGGACGTCCGACCCTTGAGTGAAAAAGAAAAAAGAATCGCAATATAAGCTTACCTAGCAAAGTAAACCATGTGAGTTTTCATTAACACCGTGAAACAGTCCCCGATAAGTCCTCCTGCCGAATGTTTTCGCAGTTCACGGAAGTGTTTGACCGCAATCCAGATTGCGAGACATAGTGCGAGTACCTCCCACACGGTGCCGAGTATCCAAGTAATGGAAGACAGAAGTGGGGTATCTTGTGCATAGGCAAACGAGCACTGATAAGTGCCAGAGAGATCGAGTTCCTCTTGGATTCATCATTGAGCCCCACACCCGTGTATTTTCATCATGATCAAGCGTACCTCCTGAAATACGCTTCGCTGTCATCACGGTTACCACTCCGTCAAAAATGTTGACAGCCAGGAAGGTGCCAATGAGAGATATCAGCATCTTTCTGGATCGCTGATACATGGCATACAACCGAGTGATGATGATAACTGGCGGCATGTTTCAGTCAGAAAAATATCACCGAGGTCTCACAGGTTCCAGGCTCACCCCACAGCATCGCAAACACCACAACACCCGTCCAATTCCATACGACGTACACAATCCAGCCTGGTGAATCCAGTCAGTGATCGGCCTCGGGTAGCACACTATAAACACACTTACATCTGTGGAAGTATGACGTGACAGTCATTAGAGAACCAAAAAGTCAATAAAGAACCGCGCTTACCCCTACAGGGCACCACGGTTAACTGGGGGTGAATAGTAGGCATCTGTGCGGATGACTCACTGTATCTGTCAGCCAGATGGTCGGAATACTGGCTGTATGCCGTTAGTCAGAAGAAAAAAGACAGCGAATATATCAAGGAAACGTACTCAGCATGTTCAGCCTGATTGTAAGATATAGACGATTAATACAACATCGATTGTTTAGCCTTGTAAACATACGCAGCATGTAAGATTCCGAGGTAGCGGACCTAAAATACTTTCGAGTCAGCACGACATGACAACCGTGACAAACGAGCTACATACGCCGAGATACAAAACTGTCATAAGGGACCAGCGTTGCCTCTGTAATTAAGTTTATTGGCATAATTGTTCCTCTGACATGAGACTTTACTCACCCAGACCAATTCAACCTACAAAAAGTTTCTTAGCGAGAGCTGTTCCGGTCATAGCATGGACATACCTCTTGTCCAAAGGTAAGTGCTGAAAATACTCGTAAGACATCAACACTAGTGCTGCAATATTATCATGCTTACCCCAGTCATATGTCACTACAACAAAGGCGACAACTGCGAAACCGCAGCCAAGGTTAGATCAAGTAGCTTCGACATCTAACTGCTCTCCACGAACCTAAAAAATAACTTAAAAAACGATTGGAATCGATGTTCGGCCACCAAGTGGGGTCATCTGAAACTATGGTCATGTTGGTAGAGAATGAGTGTAGGTGAGAGGCGAACTGGGTGGACGTATGACGATGAGATTTGCACTATATATACATATACCGCTATCCAGTGCTTGGAGTGACATCTGTACACTCCACGTAGAAATTGCAGCTGCGGGAGCTGAAAACTTGACGCTCTCTTCCTCAGTCATTGAGCTTTCGTATCGTAAGGATACCAAAATGGTTAGTGCAGAATCTTCAATTTGCAACGTGGGTGTGAAGGTCGATGACCGTCGTCCGCAACGTTCACTTGATTGTGGGACTGTAAAGTGCCATGAATCCGTGTATTCCTTAGATTTAGTTACAGGGTCATCTGTAGCGGCTAGAGAGGTCGAGCTATGCATAGAGTGTGAACTCTTGGCAAGTAGTTGAATGAGAGATTCGGAGGTACGGCAATTTGTGAACGTGGGACAACGCGAAGAGACAGAACTAGTGTGCCATGTGTAAGTGGTTTACGATAGTGACATATAGAAAATTGAGATAGACGAACCGAGATATTTGACCCACTTCTATGCTAAGCACGGATTCATCGTACTGTTCAAAATCGACATCTGTCGCTGAATCTCCATACATGCACCATGTATGAGCTCTCTCCAATGTCTCCACGCATCATCATCTTAACCGAACGATACGGTGATGCTCGCATCTGGAAGAGGATACGTTATCGGCACCTGCTTGAGGGGACAGCACTGACAAGGAGGGCACTTTCCAAGTGAATCCATGGATCTCGATGACTAGAGGCATGAGCTTTAGGTTTGTAGACCCGTGTCAGATCGTTGAGTTGTTCGAGTCTTGGCAAAACCTAACCTTGAAAACATCCGCCATACACAGTGGCACACACCAAGGGCCAACACATCATGACATTGATCACGTTGTGTTGCTGTACCGTACACTCACGCACTGTCGCTATGTGCTCATCCAATCGCGAGGGAAAGCCCTGATAGACTTTGGGGGATGAAGAGTAGGATGAGGTTGCTAGCGTAAGAAGGGGGTGGTTCAAGTCTTGTCAGTTGCATATACTCTGTTGCGCTCGAGTATGCTGGTCTTGAGACACCGAATGTAAGTCCCTATATGCGATAGTAGGAAGACACATATGCAAGCGAACTTTGAGTTAATTATAGGACAATACTACGGCGTCGGCCGCCATGTTGTGAAGTAAATGTGTCCAAGACTCCAAGTTTAATGCGATCGGAAAAGCTTGGATAAACAGTGTATCCGACCGTCTTCCGACGGTATTCGGGAAGATGCGATGGGATTTCACCTCCGTTCACTGCACACCTCGACACTTACTACCCTAGTGCCATCAGGTTCCGTGTCGTCGTTGCGGTGACCGGCCCAGTGATTTACCTTAACATTATTAATTGTAGCGTTGATCAGGTACTCAACGTTGCAATGATTGTTTCGATGACGCAACACCCTCTTTCATCAAACCTTACATAATATATTCTCGGAGCCGCTCAGGGCTACCACGTGCACTGAAACGACGTCAAAGGTTTTTCTCATTCCATCACCCCTTGTCCTATTCACATCAATAGTCTTTCCCCTCATCCTTAGACTCCACTTCTCGCTGCGAAGAAACCAAAGATTGAATCCCATTCAAATCCTTACCATGTCTAAGATGTCCCACCTGTCCTTGCCTGAATAGTTAACTCGATTGTATTTGTCCACTAGCTCCAATCAAGAAGGAACGACTGTCTTCCTTCTATATGGTCTGGCTAGGGCAGACTAACCAGCTCCGATGACAAAATGAAACAGATTACCAATATGACAATCCCAGTGCTCAACGAATGTGTCCAACCGTCAATCAAACTAACTTGAAATCGTTCAAATCAACCTCATAACATCACTCACCTCTACGATGCCTCCGATATTTCGGAGTTGATCTGCCCCTGGTCAGTTCTGCTTCTAGACGGCATGAGTCCTTTTACTGTATCGCTTGACTGGCATATCATTTACCTGCTTGTGCCACATACTTCTCCTCCAGCAGCATTCCTCCCGTCTCTCGCATTCTCACAAGACCCTCCGCTGTAGCCTCTAATGTGTCTAATGGCCACTCGCACAGTTCTTAACAACACTTGGGAGAACTAATCTTTCTTGTTCGTACCCTCAAAATCTACTCTTGATTCAGATAGCTTAGCGCAATGTTACGATGCTTCACAGAAACCTTGCTTACGCTAAAAACATGTACGGTATACCCAGATCTATAGGTTCTCTAAAGTTTACATTGGATAGTTTATACTTATGAGTATCACAATGAAAAGTTTGAACGAAAAGCGAGTTCGCTCCCGTTCTGAAAGAATACGGGGTGCGGCAAAAACAACAAGCGTTTTCCATGCCACACGCTGATGCTGGTCGACACACGCACGTGCTCTTCAAAGGCAATTGAAGTCATGCAGGGACCTGTTTCGGAGTTGACCACGAGCTTTGCGTGATATTTTTGCACGCCAAGGAGCAGGCGTGGTTCCAGAACGTGACTATGAAACTTGAGCAAAACGAAGATAAATCTAACGTTCCGCAACGATTGCGTCCTGTAGTGATGGTGAACGATGGTCGCATGCGAAGTCAGTGTCGCATTGACATGCCGCTATGGCCGTTCGAAATGTAAGGGGAGGATGAAGCCGGAAACGGCAACAAAACTGAAAGTAAAGACATAAGTTTTCAAAACAGTCTCTGGCATTAAGCCATCCTGTCAATGGTCGCTGCAGCTTACGGAGGCGTTTGAAAACAATCTGGACTACGAGGCATAGTGCGAGGACCTCCAATAAAGCGGGGAGAATCCGAACACCTCTGTGTTTGCAAACGAGCTTTGCGCATTCTAGCCCACCATTCACCAAAATAAATTGAAGCTTACCTGACGAAACGCGACTCATGACCATTGCGGCGATCACCCTGTCAGCGATGTTGACAGCCAGGAAGATGACACTGAGAGATATTTGAATTGACGCAAGGCATGCAACCGAGCGATCATAATAACTTGCGCGTTGTGTCAGTCCAGTCAAGGTAATGCAGCTGCGTAGCTCACCACCCAAGACTAAAGTCATGGTAGCATTCACCCGACTTAGTGCATTGAACACTATACGACCTGAAAAATCAAGCGATGTTGGTTAACAGCCTTGCATGATAATTTTAAACAAACTCACAGCTATGGCGATCACTATATCGAAGCAGGAGGCTCTGTAACTCACTCACGCCTGCAGGGGAGTGCAATTGATTGAATATGCATGATAGAGAACGGTGAAGAATACTCACTGAATCTGTTACCAAAATTTCCGGAAGAGATACTACATGCCGTCGATCACAGGAAACGTATGGATCGCGTGTGAGTAGACATACACTAGGTCTTGATGCTGAGTATGCGAGTCAGCTAATCGACACAACATCAATTGTTTAGCCATCCAAGTATACATCGCATGGAGTATACCAGCATAGTGGATCTGGAATATTGTCAAGTCAGTACAACGTCTCAACCACACTTGCAACACGAGATACATACACCGAGATACAGAACAGTCATGAATGACCAATGTTGCCTCTGTCGTGCATTAATTGTATTACCGTGTGTTTTCTGATGCGAGACTCTGCTCGCCCGGACCAGTTCGACCTGTAAATACGTGATCAGCGAGATAGTTGCTCCAGTAATGATACAGACCTACCTCTTGCCCGAACATCAATGCTCAAACGCACCAGAAGTATAACAGTGACACTTAAATACTATCTTGCTCACCCTAATCATACCTCAACCCCAGAGAGAAGGCAGCTGCAAAACCGCAGGGCTACTATAGTCTTGATCATCACATAGTCATGCATCATCTGACTGGTTCTCTATGATAGCTTGTAATTTGGGTTGAAAGCGTTAACGGCCACCAAACGGAATTATTTGATACTAGAATTATGCTGTTAGAGTACGAATGCGAACCTGGTGATGGGCGGTATTCGTCTGTGCTGAATTTTACTGCCAAAACAAGAGCTAGAGGAATGGCATATATCCTTACTTTGAATGCGTGAATACCGGTCAGCTCTGTCTCTAGTTTGCTCACCCGGACTGAAAAGTAAAACAGCTTGTCCAAGGTCGCATTCTGTTAGGATGAAAAAAAGTCGGAAACGAAAAGTAGGGGATATTCAAATGAAGTGAACGGATACTAGATGGTCACGCGGGTTCGTGTGTCTCATGGGTTCGTGTTTTCATTCTAGCACATGCAATTCTACACAGAATCCTTCTGTATGTTACATATGGGTTCTTCCCAGCATAATACACATTGTCATATTTTTCTTGTGAAAAAATTCCAAGTGGTTCTCGTGCCAGGGCTCAGTTTATGGTGCTGGAGGCTAGTTTTACCCATAGAATGCACACTCCAGCAAGCACATCATCACGCAAAATTCTGAAATGGTACATCGTAATTGTATATTATTAGGCCATGGTAAATAAATATCTCCGAGACTACCTTTCTCAATAGAATGACGTGCAGTATAAGAAACACGACCAGACGTGACAATCCATCCAAAGTGTGATATAGGAATTGAGATTCCGCTGTGCCGAAATGCGGCACTAAACACATGTGTCATTTTTGGAGTCTTAGCGCTGAAGACCTGGATGGTCAAGCCTAAACAGCTGCGCCAGGCCCTACCTTACTGTCATATAGTTAACTGTAGCATACTTGCATATCTTCCCATACATTTCACATACTATCATTCTGTCTAATTTTACAAGATATCATTGTGCATCTCAAGCCACTTGCTGGTGTATTCGTGCGGAGCGTGAAATAGTTCGACGGCAGGGTGTTACATAGTGTGACAAAAACGTGAACCCTTGAGACAATCAGATGATAACCCTCTGCTAGACTCAACTCTTCAAATCTCGAGAGAAAAAGCAACAGGCATTGTACTTTCGACATCAGGCTATCCAATGGTAAAAGAATTTTTGATTTTGGCCCAGATGTTGAGGAGCTAATGTCGTTGCAAAAAAAAAAAAAGCGAACTCTGGTGACCATCTAGTAACTCACCTGTCTCCCTCGGGCTGCTGTCAGAGCACAGCTTTCCATACCTAATTCTCCTGCTCCTCGTTGTTCTTTAGATTGCAAATGTCACCGCTTTGCATCCAAATTAGGTCACTTAGGTCACAACTTCTGTGAATCAGGCCTTGTAGTTTCAAATTCAGATGAACAGTGCTCGTCGATATCTAGCATCGCCATCAATAAATGAACACAAAGATATAATCATACTGTCATAACGGCATGTCAAGGTCTTCTATGGAAGACAGGACTGCCATGCTCACTTAGTCATGTCAGAAATACATATGACTCTGTGCACTTCGAGTCTTCAATGTACTCAATTTACAAGTTTTCTTTGACTTGGAAGTCACATGATGCAAGCCACATGGCACTTTTGAAAAATTGGTCATGGGAAGGGGAGGCTCGCTGAAGGTGAGCCGAGGAAATTGGAAGGGGTTGGCTTTCGGAAGTCGCGAAACCATCCCAGGGGGAAGCCTCTGCCAGTACTTTTCAGTGCTTTCAGTTCACTGAGTTTGCTGTATTTCCACTGGCTTTTGGTCTGGCTTTTGGTCAAGACGATCAAATACATAGTAGGTGAGACAAAGTCCCAATGAGAATTAAATTAAGGCGTTCAATAATACCGGCACAGTTGATTATATTGAACATTGAACGTTTGAATGATCACTGCTTGCACTGATCCATCACTTTGTCCCAATGGAATTCAAAGTGGTTCGTGACCTGGTCCTTATCTTAATTTAACTCCTCACCCGTTTAATTTTAACTGGTGAGAACACGTATCAAATCTTATTTTATTACAGTCAAATCTAACCTGGTTTCCAGTTGCCTGATGCTCAGTTGTGTCAATGCCACCTCTGAACATCGTGGTAGGCTATACTATTCTTGTACTGAATGCTACTAACATCATCTTACCTTCCTTAGGACTGTCATCCTACCAGCTCTGGACC
>MU172402.1:63548-81051 GCA_016695485.1 Suillus hirtellus | reverse complement strand
TATATATATCTGACATGGTATGAATCACATACCATACATGACAATGGTCCATTTGTATAACCCCCAAGGGGTGTGTACTGCAAGCAATTTCATATCGTCAGGGTGTACTTTAGTCTGAAAAAATGAATTGGTCATGTCTATTTTACCGAAAATCTTACTCTTTGTGCAATCACGCAGAATCTTGTCGATGCGAGGTAGTGGGTGATTGTTGAGTACAGTGTTGGTGTTAAGCTGCCTAAAATTGTTAACCCAATGAGGTAGGGTGGTAGGGTCAGCTTTAGGGATTATAAAGGTGGGAGAAGAGTGTTCACTATCCAAAGGATGTAAGCATCCTGCAGAAACATGCTGATCCAGCAGTGTCTTCCATGCATCCTGGTACTTGCAGGGACAGTCGTATCCTTGCTGTTGTATTACCTTATTTGCATCCTTTAGTTTTATGCGGAAGAGGACAAACCATAACGAGTCATTATGTGGGATGTCTGCAGGAAAACAATCCACAAATTTGCATTTGATGGCAGTGTCGCATTCTTTCAGTTGCTTGTTTGAGGCAAGTTGTTCAATCCATTCCTGTACTGTGGCAATGATGTTAATGCCGGCGATCGGTTCACAAGACTCATCAACCAACCCTTTGTATTCGGGGAGAATGTCCTTAAGTTTGTGCACGACATGATCACGATACTTGGCCATTTTCGGTGGGGACAGCACTATTGACTTCTTAGGAAGGCTGGCCAGCGGATTGAGCAAGTCATAGTTGATGTCCTTGTGATACATGTGTGCAGTTCATGGTCAATAACGATTTTGTTGTGGTGCAGGAAAGGGCCACCAAGCAACAGAGGGGTACAAAGGTTGGGAGCAACAATGGCATGTACACTGCAAGAGGTAAAACATGAATCAATAGAAATACAGGCGAGTTTCACATATCCAGACAAAAGAAAAGAATCCTTTGAGTCTCCAGAGAGAGTGACATTGAAAGGTATTGGAGTTTGCAGTTTTCATTGGCGCAAGCCAAGTTTGAGTGCAAGAGCCATCAATCAGAACTGCAGTGGATCCATCATCAATTAGTGCTGAGACATAGAAAGGAGAGGAAACACAGGGACTGTCGATAAGACAGTCCCACATGAGAAGGGGTGTTGTCAGTTGGGCAATGCACTCATCAGAATCAAATCTGTCACCCAGGGCAGCTGAGGGCATAACTACTGCGACGGTGTCATATCCCATATTGCGGACCCACATCCAATAATATTCCCATGCCTCATCCAGACCTCCAAATGTCCTATCCATGTCTCCAGTCCTCTATCCATCTGGATCCCTGCACCTTTGCATATCCAGATCCCTTTACCTTCACAGCTAGCCTGCATCATTCATCCTTTGTCCTATCGCCCTAATAATATATCTCGCATATCCATGCATCTCATCTGGACCACATCTGATCCAGTCCAATCCAATCCTATCTGACATATAGATACATTTCCTGTGCATATAATGTTTACACAGCCTATCCAGTATTCCTTGTTTCCATTGCCTTGGTTATACTATTACCAGTATGCTTACTGATCCATTAACCTATGTTCATTTCTGACTCGCGATTGTTGACCTCTGCATATGCTTTCTACATAGCCTTGGACTCTGCTTATTGATCCTTCCATTAATTCTCTTAGTATATAAACTCATGTATATATCTTGTAGTACCTCAGTCTGAATATCATATTAGTCCTTGCACTAGATCTCACTCTAAGTCCTCATATCAAGTCTAGTAGAACTTTCCCGCACTAATCCAGAAGTTACTTGCACCTGTCCAGAAAGTCCTTCTGAAGTTTCCCGTGCCTTTGGATGTCCTTTGGATACCGTTGGACTTTCTTTGGACACCAATCTGAAATTAAGGGCACATACTCAGGTAAGGGGCACAGTGCATAAGCTGAAGCCAAGCCCCTCAGAATCAGTCCTACCCTTTGTGCATGGTCTTAACAGGATGGGGTACCACCTTCAGCCACTCCTTTTGCATTGGTGGCACTTCAGTTACCTTGTAAAGAAGGTCAATCCAGAAATCATGAGAATTGCTGGCCACTGGAAGTCACTAGTGTATGAAACATATATTCGCACATTCAAACAAATATCATCACAACCTTTGGTTAATGCCACATCACTCTAGCCTCTGCCTGCACTCTGGTTGGGCTGAGCAGCTGATCACCATGGGTCGTTCCAGCATGATGGGTGAGCAGCTTCACCTGCTTGCATACCACCCCAAGCTAACACTCAGCCCAACTCAACCTATTAGAACATGTCAGTGACCCTAGAGCTAGATGAAGCTGGACCCACTATCTTCACTGCTGTTTTTTTATGCTTCTTTAACAAAGTCCTGATAGTCTGCTCTTCTAGAGCAGCTTTGGCCTTTCCAGTCATTTTGATAACTTTTTTGGCTGTGGCTGAAAAGGTAAGCTGCATGATGGAAAGTACTAATAGGCGATGAAGGTTTACAAGTGTTGCACAGGATGTTATGGCAATGACATGGCTAAGACCATTTAAAATGAGTTTTTGAGAAAACTCTTTACAAGGAAATGTCAAGGTGTGATTTCATAGGATAAAAATATTATCATTGGCAGGTTTTAAACCTGCATAGTTCAAAGAGAAACAGATTTTGACAAACTCAACTTAAATGGTCTTAGCCATGTTATTGCCATAATAGATTCAAAATCTTATTATCCTAGACTAAGCAGGTTTGAAACCTATATAATTGCATTTTTTGTTGTTTATTGAAATATACCTCAAGCATTTGCTCATGGATGGTTGTCTCAAAAACTCATTATAACCAGTCTTAGCCAAGTGGTTGTTACAACAGAATTGAGGTCTGTTTCTTCTGGACTGTGCATGCTTGAAATATGCTGAGTGATACATGTTTTTGACCTGCTCAGTCCAGAAAAATCAGATTTTGACTTTTATAACTCCTGAACTAGGACTGATTGCAAACCTGTAGGCTTTGATTGAAACATATTTTGAATTTGTTGTGATAATGATGTGGAAAAGAGCATTTATGATGTGTTTTGAAGAAAAATATTCATAAGAAAATATCAGGGTTTAATTTCATAGAATAAAAATATTATCATCAGCAGGTTGAGTGACAACTGACAATGAAAGAGTTGTACATGGTTTGGCTCAAGGGGAATATCAGAAATTAATGTTAAAACTGACAAAATGTAGGATGAATGTATCTTGGGGATTTACTTTTGAATGGATTCATTGGAAGCACATCTAACTGGTCTTAGCCAAGCAGTTAATACAACAGAATCCAAATCTGTCTCTGTCTATGCAGGTTCAAAACCTGTCAAAGATGAAGTTGCAAGTGATCTTCAGAGTCAAAATCTGTTTCTCTTGACCTGGTAGGTGTGAAACCTGCCAATGATGACATTTTTATTTTATGAAATCACACCCTGTCCCATATTAAGCACTGCATTTTTGTGCATGTCCTATATTACATGTCTATCTATTGTCCAATCCAATACTGCTAGTATATTTTTATTATTTTATTTTTATGTCATGCTGAAGGGTACACCCAGCTACAGACCACAATATATAGATGCAAGAGAAGCATTCTCACTACATTCTGCTGCAAAACTAGTGCAAAGCAGTAACACCTGGGCTACATTGAAAAAGATAAAACAGACATGAATAATATCACTTTGATGAATACTTTAAAATGTCTAACTGTCCCTATTTTCTTGCACTTGGGTCTCTGAGAATCTATATACTGCAAAATATTTTGCAAGCAGGTTTTGAACCTGCATGGTTTGAAAGAAACAGATTTTGACTTTGTTGCAATATTCACTTGGCTAAGACCAGTGATATGAAGCTCTCAGGAAAGTACACACAAGTCAATGTCAAGGTGCAATTTTATAGAATGAAAATGTTATCATTAGCAGGTTTTAAACTTGCACATTCCAAGAGAAACAAATTTTGACTCTGCTAATCACTTGGCAATTTGATCCTTGGTAGGTTTTGAACCTACACAGATAGATTTATATTCCATCACATCAACTGCTTGACTAAGACCAGTAAGATACACTTCTAACAAACTCATTCAGAAGTGAATCCTCAAGGCATGTTCATCTGCATTTTGTCATTTCTTTCAATAGCATGGTCACTGTTTATTCTTTTATCCTTGATGCAAACTTGGAATGATAAGTACAAGAGCAATTTAGTTCTCTCCAAAGGTCTTGACTTGGTTGAAGAAGAAGAGCAGATTACACATCAAATTTTCAAGTTTGATTTCAATGACCTGGGTAATGAGAAAGAAATACACACCTGTAAAGGCTGAGATTCAAGGCAAAGATTCAAAAGAGCCATCTGACCACTATTTGCTCATGTATAAGATTGAGGTGCACTGTGTTTGAGACCCTTTCATTATCATGTTGCTCTCTTCTTGCTTCTGAAAGTGCTGTATTGCAGTCTATATTTAATTCATCTGTTTAGCTGAGGGGAAACATTGTGAGTGACAGAGAATAGTGGACTTGGCTTGTAAATTCACTTGTGAATGTTTTCTTTAAAGATGCTTTCAACCATTCTTAGCCAAGAAGTTGATGTGACAGAATCCAAATCTGTCTGCATGAGTTCAAAACCTGCTAAAGATGAAATCACTGAGTGATCATCAGAGTAAAAATCTGTTTCTCTTGGACCATGTAGGTTTGAAACCTACTAATGATAAATTTCATTTTTTGTGAAACCACACCTTTATATATGCTCATGGTTGGCTTGCTTACGAGCTCATCAGAGTTGTGTTCAGCCAAGTAATTGTAGTTTTCAGAACTATACAGATGTCTAGTCTGACTTTCCTTCTTAGTTCTTCTGTCAATTTCTTGATTATTATATTCCAATAGCTACTATCTATGGCTCATAATGACAAACCATATAGTGGTAGTGCACTGTAGAAAGTTAAGTTACAAAAACCAGAAACAGAGACACATATGCCTCACTAAACATGCTCCTACAAGGCACATGTGATTCATGACAAAATGTCAAGGTGTGATTTCATGAAATAAAAATACTATTACTGGCAGGTTTCAAACCTGCACAGTCCAAGAGAAACAGATTTTGACTCTGATCATCACTGGAAATTTCATCTTTAGCAAGTTTTGAACCCCCACAGACAGATTTGGATTCTGTCACATCAACTGCTTGGCTAAGATCAGTCAGATGCACTCCTAATGAATCCAGTCAGAAGTGAATTCTCAATGTATATGTCAAGGTGCATTTTCATCAAATAAAAATGTGATGATCAGCAGGTTTTAAACCTGTGCTGTCCAAGAGAAATAGATTTTGACTCTGGTGATCACTTGAAAATTTCATTTTCAGCAGGTTTTGAACTCATGCAGACAGATTTAGATTCTGTTGTATCGACTGCTTGACTAAGACCAGTGCAATTCACTTCCACTGAACCCATTCAAGACACATTTATTTGCATGTTGTCAGTTCTTAAATCACATGGTCACTGTTGATTCTTTTATCCTGATTTTATTGCAAAAGACATCAGACTTCTTCTGGGACTCTTGACCTCATAACCTGTTTATCTAGCAATTGCTCTGGAAAAGTGCAGATGGCAGACCACCATGGTGGGCCCATAATGTTTGTGATGTTTTAGTATTTTATTAGTGCTCTAGCGTTCTTGCTAGCCAGCTATCATTACTTCTTCACAACATCACCAACATAAAAATCTATTTCTCTTGGACTTTGTAGGTTAAATCTATATAACACAAAACCTACTGCAACTGCACCCACTGTCTCAGCTTTATATACTATTGTCCATTTTCATACAAGACCACATGACAATACAATCAATACTTTACTATAAAAGCTAGATACAACATCAGTCCTCAGTCGTGATGGAACAGACTGAGATTATAGTATACCTAGATATAACGTCAGTCTAGTGAGAGTGCCCATCAGTATCTAGGTAGGACTCGAACTAACAAGAGAGCTCACCCTTAGTCATGATGGAACAGACTGAGGGGAAAGAATATTACGATGTGATATATATATGTATTGGTTCGTATTCCAACCATTGAACTCCACTTGTCATGTCGGCATGCATTGCACCAACACACCTCCTTGACACGACAGGCGATACTCCTCCTTGATTTCTCACTGTAAGCCCAGGCATAAATGCAAGCATTCAAAGTCCTTCCTCAGCAGCGCTTTCATGAAGATGTTCACAGCATTGTTGAGTGATTTCACATAACTGAGCTTGATTTGGCTATGAGCCACATGTTCTCAAAGTGAGTGTATGGTGATGTTGATATGCTTAACCTTTGAATGATAGGACGTGTCCTTGGGAAGTATGATTCCCCCTGTGTTGTCGCACAGCAGGGGCATGGCTGAAGGCTGCATGAATTCCAGTTCATCAAGTAGTGTATGCAGCCAGATGAGTTCTTTTGAGGCTTCAGAAGCAGTGATGTATTCAGCCTTACATGTCGACAAAGACATTGTCTTTTGCTGATGCGCACTCCAGGTAATGATACCACTGCTGAGAGTGAAGCAGTAGCCACTCACTGAACGCCATGTGTCAGGGCAGTTGGCATAGTCACTGTCAGTGAAACCCAGCAGCTGTGCCAGGTGATCGCCCCCAAGGATCAGCTTAAGTTCATGAGTACCTTTCAGATACCGAATGATGTGCTTCGCAGCGTTCCAGTGAATGGGACCATAGCAATCAAGGTGCCGACATAACTGCTGGACAGAATGGGCTATGTCTGGGCGTGTACCGATAGCAATGTACATTAGAGAGCCAACAAGTGAACAGTAAGGAGTCCTCATCATAAGTTCCCATTCGGAGTCTATAGAAGGGGAATGGGTGCGACGGGATAGATGGAGGCCAGTCTCCATTGGCGTCAAGATGTGGCATGCATCCTTCAAGCCGAATTGGCTGATGACACAGTCAATTAGCGTGGTCTGTGAGAGACTTATCGTCTGATTCAGGCGGTTGCATTCTAATGTAATGCCCAAGCAGAAATGTGCTTCCCCTAGGTCAGATACAGACCATTTTGTCCGCAGCTGGTCCTTGAAGTGTGAGACAGTGGCCTTGGTGTTGCCAACAGTGGGAAAATCGTCAATGTGGACAGTGACAAGGAGGATACCAGTATCTGTACAACAAAAGTAAATGCAATGTTCACATTTGAGGCACTTGAAGCCCCAGGCTATTATTGCCTTGTTCATAGTCCTATTTCAGACAAGTCCCCCTTGCTTCATCCCATACAACCCCTTTTGGAGCTCCCAGACCCAATCTTCTTTGCTAGCTTCAACAAAACCGTCAGGCTGGTACATGTAGCACACTTTGTTGGATTCGAGCAGCCCATGGAGGAACACTGTTTTGATGTTGATCTGATCGATTTCCCAGTCCAATGCAGCACCAAGATGAGTCAGGACACAGAAGGATTTGAGGTGTGCTGTAGGTGCAGAGGTCTTTGTGTAGTCCTGGCCCCACATGGCAGAGTACCCACAACACACATATCATGCCTTGAAATGTGCAGGCTTACCATGTTGGTCATGTTGAAGCTTAAAGACAGGTTGTCCCCTCATAATCTTTTGACCAGGAGGTACTGCTGACTGCAGGACTAGTTTGTATACACCCAGGTCCCATAAAGAGTTGAACTCCTCCATTAGAGCTGCAGTCCAGTCTGAAGTGTGGTCTGAAGCCATGGCTTCACTGTAAGTAGTGGGGTCATCTGGAAACTCATGCTCCAGGTTGTCAGGCATGGCTGCAAAGATATTTTCTAATGTTTGGAGCTCCTCCTCAGAGACACTCAATGCTAGTGCATCCTCAGGGAGTTGCAATGTTGTGGTGAGAGGTTGAGCATGGTCTGCCGTTGTGAGAGCCTCCAGGACAGCATGTTGAGTAGGTGATACATAGGGCTTACCTTCCATGGCACAATGATGGGTGGAAGGGATAGGTGTATGGGGGAGAGCGCCATGGTGCTTCTGGAGAGTAAGAAGATGGCAGAGGAAGGGGTAGCATGGGTGCATCAATGTCTGTGACTTCCTCCATAGTTACTGCATGAGAAGGCTCATGAGGCATTGGCAAGGGCATGGGTGGAGCTGTGGCAATGGCTGGCAATGGTGTGCCAAGGTGATGTGACTCTATAAATGAGACATGATAGGAGACGAATACCTTGTGTGAGGCCCGATGGTAGCAACAGTAAGCTTTTGAGTCCGGAGAGTAGTCGATAAGTACACATTCGACAGACCAACTGTATACCTCAGGATTATGTCAATTCTGTATCAACACAAAGGCTCTGCAGCCGATCTCATGCAAATGGGCCAGGTCTGGTTTGTGGCCATGCTAGTGTTCGAAGGGAGTATGATTCAGCTGGGAGATCACAGGAGTATGGTTGGACAAGTAGCAGGCAGTGAGAATGAACTCATCCCATCTGTTGACAGGGACATCGCAGCTTGAGTGCATGGCACGAGCTTAATCCATTAGCATGCGGTGCAGGCATTCGACATGCCTATTTTGTGCAGAAGTGTAAGGTGCAGTGAACTGCTGCTGGGAGCCTCGCAAGAGAAGCCAATCCTGCATGGAATTGCTTTTTAGTTTGCTGTTGTCAGAGCAATATATACCCACCTTCAAGCCAGACTCCACTTCATGAGTGAGTGCCTAGGCTTGTAGGGCAGGGAAAGCATCAGATTTTGCGGCAAGTGGGATGGCCCACGCATAGGATGAAAAGTCATTGATTATGTCCATGATGTATCTATTACCAGCAGCAGATGGAGTATCAGGGTGCTCCATAAGGTCCATGTGGACGATCCCTAACTTCCTCTCCACTCTATTCCCTGTCCATACATTTGGGACAATGTTTCTGGTCTGCTTCCCAAGGATGCAATCATCACATTTGGGAGGTACAGCAGAGAGATCAATATCCATACCAATAGTGTTACCAGAATGAGCAAGATCATAGATAGCACGAAAGTTCACATGTCTAAGGTGGCGATGCCAGGAGTGAAGAGTGGGTTTGATGTTCGCCATGTAGGCATGCTTGGCCAATAACTGTCCACCAGAAAGGGCATAGAGTCGGCAAGACGTCAATGTGCCTGAGAGCATGCAGGTTCCATTATGCGACTGTACCCAACAGTTGGCAGCGTCGAAAGACGCGACACACTGATGTGCTGTGCAGAAAGCAGAAACAGATATGAGGCAGATGGTGGCAGCGGGGATGAAGAGAACATTTTCAAGGGTGATGTGGATCTCTCTAGTGATGATGAGGCGCAGGGTGCTGATGCCCACAGCTTGAATGGAGGAACCTCCAACACCATTGACAGGATGGGGAGGAATGGGCCAAAGACCAAAGAAGGCAGCCTCATTGTTGCTAATGTGAACAGATGCGCCACTGTCAAGGAAGAAAGGAACTATGGATGGGTCCACAATGGTGCGCAGACACTGGTTGGGGGCCTTGTAGGTGATGCCAGTGAAGTTGACAGCGCAGGTGTATGAGCACCAGTCGAGACTGGTGGTGAGAGAATCCACAGCTGCAATGAGTGCAGTATACTCATCTTCGTCTATGGCAGACAGTTCGTGTATAAATGTGGGAGTGATAGTGTCACTGGCGAGACCTGCGAACTCAGTCAAAGGTGTATGAGTATCAGCAGGTTCTGGGGGAGACGCCACATATATAGCCTGGTGTGACTCACTGTCGAGCAAGTATGCTCGACCACTAGTGTCATAGCGAAGACCACCAGGTTTCCTGGTGGCTGCTGCTGGCTTAGGTGTGGTTGCTGTCTTATTACCTGCTGATGACCCCCTAGCTTCTTGTGTGGCACATTTGTGTGCCAGCACCTTGTCCTGTTTTCCTTCCATGGCTCCTCCTTTAGCGAAACAGTCCTTGGAGGGGTGGCTCGAGTTGCCACAGGTACTACAGGAGACGCAGTCACAGTGATGAGTGCTGCTCCCCTTGCTGGTGGCAGCCATGATGACATCACCACTCTTGGATTTCTCCGAGTTAATGAGCTGTTGCTCAACATCGAGGCATGAGCAAATGTTCGAGGGACCATAAGAGGTGGTGGAAGTACTGGTGGTGAGAGCATCTGCAATGTGGTTGCGGACATGGGGGACATCCTCTGCCATGGCATTAAGCATCATGATAGTGAGGAAATCATCTTCCTTATGTATGCCAATAGCATATATGCACTGAACAAGTTCACCAAGTTGAGTGCTCGTGGTGGAGAGATGCTCAGAGTGTCAATAACAGACAGACAGCACCTGTTGGATGAGCAAGATCTGGGCGATGGGTCTGACCTGTTCGTGATAAGACTTGAGAGTGTTCCACATGAGGTATGCGTTGGTGTAGTTGCGAAGGAATTCATTTTCCTCAGAGGTCAAGTATGTGCGTAGCGTGGTGATGATGCATAGGTTATTAAGGTCCCAATGACCAGCACTCACAGGGTCCACAGAAGGATTGGACCAAGTGACAAGACCTAGAATATATCCTCCTCCATGTTTCAGGAGAAGGTAGTTCTGCATATGGTTAGACCAAAGGCTCCAATTATTCTTGCTGCAATCAAGGACCTCGATTTTATCTAGGTCAGTTTGGCTAAGAGAGATTGCTGTCACAGTGGCCTGTAACGAGGACATGGTGGTAAAGGCTGGGATAGCGGAAGTAGAGGCTGGTGGGCTGAGTGTAGTGCCTTTTGTGCCAGAGCTCCAAGAGCACATATGCACTGCAGAAGGCATGATGATGACAGACAGGAAGAAGAGGTGATCCGCATCCTATGAAGTATATATACATGCTTCTGAGGCTTATTGCCTGAAGAGGACAGAGCTATGTGTTCAAATGACGTTGATGCTCAGAGAGGAAAGGACTATGATGCGGGCATCATGTTTGATGGTTCAAGGACACTAATTCACCCAGCGGGTTTGTTTTTTTGAGTAGTCGACCCGCTGTTATCTAGATGGTTCCACTCCTCATTTATTATGAGTGAGCAGGGCTCATAACCTATAAAAGCTAGATACAATGTCAGTGTAGCAAGAGTGCCTGTCAGTATCTAGATAGGACTCGAACTAACAAGAGAGCTCACCCTCAGTCATGATGGAACAGACTGAGGGGAGAGAATATTACAATGCGATATATATATGTATTGGTTCATATTCCAACCATTGAACTCTGCTTGTTGTGTTGGCATGCGTTGCACTAACATTTACAACATGTTTGGTTGCATTGTAGAGACTCCCATCATTCTACGCACTTCCATAGCACAGTGTAACTGTCATATCATGCATTCTGGACATGGACTTATCAGCTACATCATTTCTGGACATCCGGATCTGGCCAATGTCTATCTATGTCTGGATCTGACCTACATCTAACTTCCATGTCTTATCCCTTTGTATGTTCCTACTCCAGTTAGACCATATCATTTTCTGTACCTTGTTTCATTTCTGCCCTTTATTTTCCTTTGTTCTAATCTCTGGTTTCATTTACTATTTTCTGATAGACTAGTGTTTGACTTTTCTATACACTCTGTCCACAGCTTTGTATAGCTTTGGACTTCACATCTCAGTAGTATATAAACCCTGTAGTATCTATGTACATCCTTAGTTTGAATATTATCTTAGACTCTGCTCATTCCTTCCTCCATCTGACTTGAGTTATCCTCTTGTCGACCTCTGCTTGTCTTAGGATTGATTCCTATAGACTTGTTACCTCCACCTCTACCTTTGGTAGTCCTCTGCTGTGTCTTATCTCTCATTCCTGAATGTCCACCAGAATTCCTGCACATCGGACATCAGACTCTGGACATCACCTGTCACCCTCTGGACATCATCCAGTAACCTTTGGACATTGTTCAACAACCTTTGGAAGTTAGGGGCACATACTCAGGTAAGGGGTGCAGCACATAAGCTGAAGCCAAGCCCTTTGGATTTGACCCTTGAGCACGTTCTTAACAGTATATTCAAACTCCCACCTTACCAAGTATACTTACTTCATTATGGCACCTACATGGGCACAGACTGTTCTCAATGTGGTGGGTTTAGTAACTGCCCGATAGGACTCTACTCCTATAGTTGATACCTTCCTCAGTTTCTCTCAGTGCCGCGCTAGTGTGCTAGTGCACAGGGCACTGCCTCCAGCATATCACAACTCATGAACCATCCGCATCCAACTACCCCTACACCCACACCTGCTAGAAATCTTCTACACAATGATTCCAACAATGAGTATCCTTTGGGTGGTAACCCACCCAGAGATGGTGGGGGTGATCTGGATGATGATCCTCTGAAGACCTGGAAGATGATGAACATGAAGGTCTAGGTCTGCAGGATTTAGTCTTCCTCTGGCTATCCCAAGCTATCAATAATCTGGCGCATAAAAACCACCAATCCTCCAGATCTGGTGACTCCAAAGTCAAAGTCCAAGAACTGGATACCTTCGATAGCACTGAGCCCCAAAAGCTCCAGGCGTTCTTTGTCCAATGTGAGCTTAACTTTCAAGCTAAGCTGAAATCTTTCTGTACTGGCCAGACTAAGGTCAACTTCATGCAATCATACCTCAAGGGCATGGCCCTTGAATGGTTTGAGCTGGACCTCCTTTTGGATAATCTAGCGGATCATCCAGATTGGATGGATGACTACACTGAGTTCATGTTAGAACTCCAAACTAACTTTGGACCTCATGACCTGGTTAGAGATGCAGAAATGCAGCTGGAACAACTCTATATGCGCAATGGACAGTACATTAACAAGTATGTTGTAGAGTTCCAGCAACTAGCCTCCCAAGTCTGAGGTTGGGGCGACGGAGCTTTGCGCCATCAGTTCTATAACAGACTTCTGGCTCGCATCAAGGATGAGATCAGTTGTCAAGGGAAACTTACCACCCTTCTGGAACACAAAAATCTTGCCCAGACTATTAATGCTCAATACTGGGAATGTAAGGGAGAAGTCTCCCAAGAAACCAAACCCTCCACATCCACCCCTCCCACTAAGCAGTTGACTTTGACTTCCAACCAGAAAAAGTACTCTGGCAGAAAATCCGGAAACACTTCGGCTTCCTCCTCCACCAAACTTCCAGACTTGACATCCAAGCTCAGAAAAGATAATAAACTAATGTCCGAGGAGCACCAGAGGTGCATGGAAAAGAAGCTCTGCCTCTTCTGTGGTGGACCTGGTCATACTGCCTGGGACTGCCTAAATTCCACTTCCCATGCGGCCAAAGGTCATGCCAGCACAGTAACTCTGGAAGCCAAACTGGAGGTCTCAGAAGAGACAAAAAATTAGTCCACAACCCTCTTGACTCTGTGCGGGACGAGGGTTGTATTGACTCAACCCATGCAATGGAGCTACGCCTCAACACTATATCCTTCTCTGATCCAAACACTTTATTACCCTCTGTTTCTATTTCTACTTTTCCCGATATCTCTCTGTTCCCAGCTTTTGTAGATTGTGGTTCCTCCCATTGTTTTATAGAAAGCAAACTGATCCAAGAAAATAACATTTTGACCTATGCAATTCCTCCACTTCTGCTCCATTTGTTTGATGGTACTTCTAATGCCACAATTACTGAGGCAGTAGATTTGCTGATCCGTTTTCCAACCAGCATGGTCACCTCTGAAACATTTTATGTTACTCTGTTGGACTCATCCTATTCCATCATTCTAGGATACAGCTGGCTCACCTGACACAATCTGTTGATTGACTGGGTAAAGGGCAGCATCAATTTCCATCCAATTCCTCATGGAGTGCCTTCACCCCCTCCAACCTCTTTTCTGCCAGCTCCAGCAGAAATCCCTTCTGTAATCCCACCAAGTTCCTCTACTGATACAACTGTTCCCAATATTTATCTTATCAATGCAGTTGCCTTTGGCTGGACCTGTAAATTAGAAGGATTGGTCCAGTTCAGTATTTTTGTTCATCTGTCCAGTGTCAATCTCTGCTCCACTACACTCTACTCCGAACCTCTGAACCTATCCAGAATCCCTTCCAAATATCACGAGTACATGGATGTCTTTGATAAAGGCAAAGCCAGACAGCTCCCTCCCCATCATCCCTATGATCTAAAGATTGATTTGGAAGAAGGAGCAGCTCCACCCCTTGGCACCATTTATTCCCTTTCTCCAGTTGAGCTTGTAGCTCTTCGCAAATTCCTAGATGAGAATATTGTGACCAGACTCCTCTGTTCCTCATTGCACAGAGCCCCTGTCCTGTTTGTCAAGAAGAAGGACAGCTCCCTATGTCTCTGTGTAGATTTCTGAGGACTCAATAAAATCACTAAGAAAGACCACTACCCACTTCCTCTCATTTCTGACCTTCTTGATTCTCCAAGCCATGCTAAAGTTTACATTAAAATCAACCTCCATTCCACTTACCATCTAGTCTGGATGGCAGAAGGAGACAAGTGGAAAACTGCTTTCCGGACACGCTACAGCTCATATGAATGGTTGGTTATGCTGAGGGTCTCACCAATGCTCCAGCAACTTTCCAGCACTTTGTCAACACCATCTTCACTGATATGCTCGACATTTGTGTTATTGTGTACCTTAATGACATCCTCATCTATTCCACCAACCTTGCATCTCATAAACAACACATCCTTGAAGTCCTTCAATGCCTCTGGAAGCATCGGCTATATGCCAAACTGGAGAAATGTGAATTCCATTCCAACTCAGTTGAATACCTTGGTTACCTCCTATCCCTGGCTGGCCTTATCATGTCTTTGGACAAAGTCCAGACTATCTGTGACTGGCTGGAACTTCAGAAAGTTAAGGATATTCAATCATTCCTCAGATTCACTAATTTCTATTGTCGCTTCATCTTCAACTACTTGGATATTGTAGTTCCACTTACACGACTCACTTGCAAGGATGCTCCCTGGAATTTCTCTGAGGATTATCAGAAATCTTTCAATACTCTCAAAAAGGCCTTCACTACTGCTCTGGTACTTACGCACTGGATGCCAGATGTTTCTATCATCATTAAGACAGACACTTCCGACTATGCTATCACCAGAATACTTTCTATAGTATGTCTGGACCAAGAGTTGTGTCCAGTTGCCTTTTACTCCCAGACCCTTTCAGCTCCAAAACTCAACTACGACACCCATGATAAGGAACTTCTAGCTATCTATGAAGCTTTCCAGTCCTGGCAACACTACCTTGAAGGCTCCACCAAGCCTATAGACATCGTCATGGATCACAAGAACCTTGAGTACTTCACTACTACAAAACTCCTCACCCACCACCAGGCCTGCTGGTCGGAATACCTTCATCAGTTCAACCTCATTATCCATTTCCGACCTGGAAAACTCAGAGCTAAGCCTGACTGCCTAACTAGACATTGGGATGTCTACACCAAAGAGGGGGATAAGGACTACGCTCAAGTTAATCCACACAACCTCCAGCTGATATTTGCCACAGAACAGCTTGCTTTGTCCCTCTGGGCATCACACTTAGCAATTCCAGTGCTCTGGGCTGGCTGTACTGATGGATGTCGAGCAGCTTCATAAGGACATTCTGTCTGCTCTCCCTAATGACCTGATCACTTCCAGTCATCTTCTGGGTCCATCAGACCTGAGATGAGCGGTAGACAAGAGTGGTTTCATCAGTTGCAACAACCGTATATATGTTCCAGAATCCAATGACCTCCAGCTCAGAGTACTCCAGAATATGGATGACCACCCACTATCTGGACACTTCAGTCAGAACCGGACCCTGGAAGTTATCCATTGGGAATATACCTGGCCCAGAATCCACACATATGTCAAGGACTATGTTAAGTCCTGCACTACCTGCGCCCAAGCCAAAGTTCTGTGACACAAACCATACAGATTGTTAAAACAACTCCCCATTCCTGAGAAGCTGTGGAATTCTATATTCATGGACTTCATGGAACAACTTCCTGACTCTTCCAGCTTTACTGCCATCCTGGTAGTCATAGATTGACTATCCAAGCAATCCATATTCATTCCAACCTATGATACCATCACCTCTCTAGACCTTGCCTGGTTATTCCTACTCCATGTGTTTTCCAAGCATGAAGTTCCGTCCCATGTCACTTCCAATCGCGGAATGGAATTTGTATTCCACTTCTTCTGGTTGCTCAGAAAAGCACTTGATATGATCCTATATTTCACCTCCAGATATCATTCAGAAGGTGACAGACAAACTGAGCAAGCAAACCAAACCCTAGAACAATAACTCTGGATATACTGCAACTATCAGCAGGATAATTGGTCAGAACTGTTACCCTTGGCCGAGTTTGCATACAATAATGCTCTGAGCGCTACTACCAGAGTTTCACCATTCTTCACCAATAAGGGTTATCACCCGAACATTTCCATACATCTGGAGCATGATCTCTCATCCACTTGAGCCTGGGATTATGCTATATATTTAGATGAACTTCACCAATTCCTCTGAGAAGAAATGTCCTGTGTACAAGCACAATATCAAGGACCCATGGACACTAGATGGAAACCCACTCCAGACTTTAAAGTTGGAGAACAGGTCTTTGTTAAAGCAAAGTATTTCTGCTTACCCAACCATCAAAAAAGCTCTTGGAAAAGGATCTCGGTCCCTTTGACATTGTTGCTTGTCCCAGCTCCCATTCCTTCACCATCCATCTTCCAGACACTATGCAATCTGTGCATCCCATATTGCATGTCTCTCAGTTGGAACTTGCAACTCTGAACACCATTCCCAATTGCATTCAACCTCCTTCACCTCTGGTCTTAGTCGATAGAGAACCAGAATATGAAATCTCTGAAATTCTGGATTTCAAAATCAACTGCCAGACATGTCACTGCCAACTACTATACTTAGTATGTTGGGCCAGATATGAGGGAACAGACAAAGAAACTTCCTGGATACTCACAACAAACTCAGAAATGCACCAGAACTTCTATTGGATTTCCACTCAGCATATCCAGCTAAACTGGAACCAACTTCTAACACAGAGTAAAAACGGACATGCATATATGTACATTATTTAGGCATCCAATATCTGGACTTCGGATCCAACTACCTAAGAGTCCATCTTCATATCTCTGCCGCATCCACCAGCTTCCTTTTCTGCCCCCTCAGAAACTTCCTCCTCCAGAGAATCCTCTACATTCATCTGGAATCCACTCCTCAGACCCTCCAAGAAGAGGTTCTGAAACTCCCTCTGCTCCTCCATGAACCAGACCATGGTTTCACTCACCTGGTCCATTGCAGCCCTACTTCCCTCTACCGCTCTGATACCCCTCTCCAAAAGTCTGTTGGTCTGGGCCAACTCCACCACAATGTTGTTGGTGGCCGTAACCCAGGCCTGGTCATTGTACTCCATCCAATTCTGCTCCTCTCCGATGACTGTCTGGTGTTATGCATGGTATGTGATTCATACCATGTCAGATATATATAGAGAGAGATAAGGAAGGTGTGAGAGACTGTCTAGCCCTCTGTCACTAAGTTACCTCTCTATTTTTCCTTTATTTCATTGTCTTGTATTTTATTTCTCACTTTTCAGGCTTACTTTACCTTGTATTTGTATCAAGCATGT
>MU172402.1:30406-59816 GCA_016695485.1 Suillus hirtellus | reverse complement strand
TCCATGCATACAGGCACAATAATGTGTACACTAAAAAAGTACCAAACATTGTAACGGTTTTGCAAGTCACTGTATAATAGCTACTCAGGACAAGTCCTAAGTAGAAGCAAACAGAGGAATGGCTACAAGGACAAAGTATGAAGTAGAATAGGTCCAGAGGACCATGGGAAAGATCTGGATAGACTTCCAGAAACTTCAGAGGATTGGATGGGTGGATAGTAGATAAGTGAAGGATCAGAGGATTGGAACTCTGGCCTAGGGAATTCCTCCCTAGGCCTGAGGTGGATACTGACTAAGTTGGAAGACTAGAATTGATATGAAGACTTAGAGTGAGATCTAGTGCAAGGACTAATATGATATACAGACTGAGGTACTATAAGAGTTTATATACTAAGTGACTACTGGAAATATCAGTAAGCAAAGGTCTGAGGCTATGTATGAAGCATAAGCAAAGTTATCAAATGTGAATTGGAAATGAAGCATAGATTAAAGGATCAGTAAGCATACCAGTAGTAAGTATAGCTGAGGTAACAGAAACAAGGAATACTGGATAGGCTGTATAAACATTATATGCACAGGAAATGTATCTATATGTCGGATAGGACTGGATTGGACTGGATCGGATGTGATCTGGATGAGATGCATGGATATGCGAGATATAATATTAGGGCAATGGGACAAGGATGAATGATGCAGGCTAGCTGTGAAGGTAAAGAGGTGCAGGGATCCAGATGGGTAGAGGACTGGAGACATGGATAGGACATCCAAAGGTCTGGATGAGGCATGGGAATATTATCAGATGTAGGTCTGGAATGCAGGATATGACACTCTTATCCACCTTTGCTTGTCTTAGGATTGATTCCTATAGACTTGTCATCTCTGCCTCTACCTTTGGTAGTCCTCTGCTGTTTCCTTTCTAGTTCAGACTTTATCCAGATTAGTCTTATCTCTCATTCCCAAATGTCTGCTGGAATTCCTGCACATCAGACATTGGACTCCAGACATTGTCCAATGCTCTCTGGACATCATCTGGTAACCTTCAGACATTATTTAATAACCTTCAGAAGTTAGAGGCATATACTCAGGTAAGGGGCACAGCACATAAGCTGAAGCCAAGCCCTTTGAATTTGACCTTTGAGCATGTTCTTAACAGTGACCTGTGTTGTATTTCATTTGGTGTACCTGGTACTTCAGTACGCACTTACTAGCACAAGCACTTTTGTTATGCATCAGTGTGTACACCTTCAGCTCAATCACTTGTCCTCTTTCTATCCATTCCATGCATGTTTTGGTTTCAACATCTCTGGCACTAGGCACAAACATATTGCATTTTTATGTCATGGACACTTACTCACATATTTGCTTTACTTCTGACTTGCTTCCATGCTCTGAGATCGCAATGAGAATTACTTACATAGCACCATATATTATTTACCTCTTAACAAGTTTCCATCACCATCCTGCAGATCATTCAACTCTAAGTCTATTTTTCATCATGCTATAACCACTTCTTGATAAATTCTAAGTGTGTTCTCAGTATGTAGAAGCAAGTCAGAAGTGTAGCAAATATGCAAAATATGTATGTTGCTTCTGAATAGGTTCATTGAAAGCTGATCTAACTGGTCTTGGCTAAGCAGTTGATACAACAAAATCTAAATCTGTCTGTGTAGGTTCAAAACCTGCTAAAGATGAATTTGCCAAGTGGTCAAAATCCATTTCTCTTGGACTATGCAGGTTTGAAACCTGCCAATGACAAATTGTATTTTCTATGAAAACACCTTAAAATTTGCTTGTGGTCGGTTTCCTTGCAAGCTAATCACAGTTGTGTTTAGCTAAGTGGCTATCATAACAGAATCAAAATCTGTTTCCATCAGAGTGCAACAAATTTGAAACTTGTTGAATGTCATATTTTTCTCCAAGAATGTGTCTTGAATATTTGCTCATAGACAGCATCTCAGACATTGATCTTCATTGATCCAATAGCAATATTTTTATTCTATAAAATCCAAAATGGTGGAATGTGATGAATCACAAGTTGATACAAAAGACATATCATCACAAAGATTAAAAACCTGCTTAGTTCAAGAGACATATTGTTGACTCTGGCAATCACTTGAATAAGCACAATAAAAAATCTCAGCCTTAATATATTTGTATTTTTCCTAATTCCTCAGATTGTTAGGATCAAACTTGAAAGTTTGATGTGTAATCTGCTCTTTTTCTTCTCAAGACCTTTAAAAAGGATTATATTCTTATTGTACTCATTCTTCTGAGTTTTCATTAGAACTTTGGTCACATATTGAACTCTGTATCAAAAATACACTGTGTGATCCTTTTATTGTCAGTTTTCACTCATGGACTTATCATTGTAGATGAGGAATATAAAGGATAGGTAAATAGGTGATATGTAATATACTCAGATGGTCCTCTATGTGTGAGCTAATGTCAGCCCAAGGAGGTTGCTACTGAGAAGGTTTCCCTATATGTATAATGGAGGGAAAACACTGAACCAGGTGCTTAGTCAAGCCTGGTAAGGCATGCGAAAGAGTGAGAGCACTGTAAAGCACTGCCAAGCAATGAAGTGTGACAGTGCTCATTGGGTGGTTGGAGTGCAGCAAATCTAACTGAGTTGGAAGACAAGTAAACAGAAGTTCTAGTGAGATGCATCACTGGTGCTCATATATATTTAGGTGCTTAGTATCAGTCAGTGGTTTATCATGGAGAATTTAGACTTAGACTCCAATGATGTGTGGGAGAAAAAGATAATCATCATACAGCAAGATGGGAGTATATATATTCTATCCAAGTAGCACTAAAGTGAAGCAAGTGTGTGATGGCATGTAATATAAGAGTTCATAACATGACATATCCAATGGTCAGAGATATGTCAGAATGAATGGAAATATGATAAGAATATACACCAATGAACTGAACAAACATGGAATGGATAAATGAAGGACAAATAATGGAACTGAGGATGCATGTGCTAATGCACATCAGAAGTGCATTTATGTGGAGGTGGCCATGAAGTGCCAAGAGTGTGGAAATAAGATATGAGTTGCACTGTACTTGAAAGGTGAGTGGCACATTGGGAAATTAGACCTCTATGAGGCCATAGAGATGTCAGTGTCTATACTGTGGTGGTCTGCCATCTGCACTTTTCCAGAGCAATTGCTAGATAAACAGGTTATGAGGTCAAGAGTCCCAGAAGAAGTCTGATGTCTTTTGCAATAAAATCAGGATAAAAGAATCAACAGTGACCATGTGATTTAAGAACTGACAACATGCAAATAAATGTGTCTTGAATGGGTTCAGTGGAAGTGAATTGCACTGGTCTTAGTCAAGCAGTCGATACAACAGAATCTAAATCTGTCTGCATGAGTTCAAAACCTGCTGAAAATGAAATTTTCAAGTGATCACCAGAGTCAAAATCTATTTCTCTTGGACAGCACAGGTTTAAAACCTGCTGATCATCACATTTTTATTTGATGAAAATGCACCTTGACATATACATTGAGAATTCACTTCTGACTGGATTCATTAGGAGTGCATCTGACTGATCTTAGCCAAGCAGTTGATGTGACAGAATCCAAATCTGTCTGTGGGGGTTCAAAACTTGCTAAAGATGAAATTTCCAGTGATGATCAGAGTCAAAATCTGTTTCTCTTGGACTGTGCAGGTTTGAAACCTGCCAGTGATAGTATTTTTATTTCATGAAATCACACCTTGACATTTTGTCATGAATCACATGTGCCTTGTAGGAGCATGTTTAGTGAGGCATATGTGTCTCTGTTTCTGGTTTTTGTAACTTAACTTTCTACAGTGCACTACCACTATATGGTTTGTCATTATGAGCCATAGATAGTAGCTATTGGAATATAATAATCAAGAAATTGACAGAAGAACTAAGAAGGAAAGTCAGACTAGACATCTGTATAGTTCTGAAAACTACAATTACTTGGCTGAACACAACTCTGATGAGCTCGTAAGCAAGCCAACCATGAGCATATATAAAGGTGTGGTTTCACAAAAAATGAAATTTATCATTAGTAGGTTTCAAACCTACATGGTCCAAGAGAAACAGATTTTTACTCTGATGATCACTCAGTGATTTCATCTTTAGCAGGTTTTGAACTCATGCAGACAGATTTGGATTCTGTCACATCAACTTCTTGGCTAAGAATGGTTGAAAGCATCTTTAAAGAAAACATTCACAAGTGAATTTACAAGCCAAGTCCACTATTCTCTGTCACTCACAATGTTTCCCCTCAGCTAAACAGATGAATTAAATATAGACTGCAATACAGCACTTTCAGAAGCAAGAAGAGAGCAACATGATAATGAAAGGGTCTCAAACACAGTGCACCTCAATCTTATACATGAGCAAATAGTGGTCAGATGGCTCTTTTGAATCTTTGCCTTGAATCTCAGCCTTTACAGGTGTGTATTTCTTTCTCATTACCCAGGTCATTGAAATCAAACTTGAAAATTTGATGTGTAATCTGCTCTTCTTCTTCAACCAAGTCAAGACCTTTGGAGAGAACTAAATTGCTCTTGTACTTATCATTCCAAGTTTGCATCAAGGATAAAAGAATAAACAGTGACCATGCTATTGAAAGAAATGACAAAATGCAGATGAACATGCCTTGAGGATTCACTTCTGAATGAGTTTGTTAGAAGTGTATCTTACTGGTCTTAGTCAAGCAGTTGATGTGATGGAATATAAATCTATCTGTGTAGGTTCAAAACCTACCAAGGATCAAATTGCCAAGTGATTAGCAGAGTCAAAATTTGTTTCTCTTGGAATGTGCAAGTTTAAAACCTGCTAATGATAACATTTTCATTCTATAAAATTGCACCTTGACATTGACTTGTGTGTACTTTCCTGAGAGCTTCATATCACTGGTCTTAGCCAAGTGAATATTGCAACAAAGTCAAAATCTGTTTCTTTCAAACCATGCAGGTTCAAAACCTGCTTGCAAAATATTTTGCAGTATATAGATTCTCAGAGACCCAAGTGCAAGAAAATAGGGACAGTTAGACATTTTAAAGTATTCATCAAAGTGATATTATTCATGTCTGTTTTATCTTTTTCAATGTAGCCCAGGTGTTACTGCTTTGCACTAGTTTTGCAGCAGAATGTAGTGAGAATGCTTCTCTTGCATCTATATATTGTGGTCTGTAGCTGGGTGTACCCTTCAGCATGACATAAAAATAAAATAATAAAAATATACTAGCAGTATTGGATTGGACAATAGATAGACATGTAATATAGGACATGCACAAAAATGCAGTGCTTAATATGGGACAGGGTGTGATTTCATAAAATAAAAATGTCATCATTGGCAGGTTTCACACCTACCAGGTCAAGAGAAACAGATTTTGACTCTGAAGATCACTTGCAACTTCATCTTTGACAGGTTTTGAACCTGCATAGACAGAGACAGATTTGGATTCTGTTGTATTAACTGCTTGGCTAAGACCAGTTAGATGTGCTTCCAATGAATCCATTCAAAAGTAAATCCCCAAGATACATTCATCCTACATTTTGTCAGTTTTAACATTAATTTCTGATATTCCCCTTGAGCCAAACCATGTACAACTCTTTCATTGTCAGTTGTCACTCAACCTGCTGATGATAATATTTTTATTCTATGAAATTAAACCCTGATATTTTCTTATGAATATTTTTCTTCAAAACACATCATAAATGCTCTTTTCCACATCATTATCACAACAAATTCAAAATATGTTTCAATCAAAGCCTACAGGTTTGCAATCAGTCCTAGTTCAGGAGTTATAAAAGTCAAAATCTGATTTTTCTGGACTGAGCAGGTCAAAAACATGTATCACTCAGCATATTTCAAGCATGCACAGTCCAGAAGAAACAGACCTCAATTCTGTTGTAACAACCACTTGGCTAAGACTGGTTATAATGAGTTTTTGAGACAACCATCCATGAGCAAATGCTTGAGGTATATTTCAATAAACAACAAAAAATGCAATTATATAGGTTTCAAACCTGCTTAGTCTAGGATAATAAGATTTTGAATCTATTATGGCAATAACATGGCTAAGACCATTTAAGTTGAGTTTGTCAAAATCTGTTTCTCTTTGAACTATGCAGGTTTAAAACCTGCCAATGATAATATTTTTATCCTATGAAATCACACCTTGACATTTCCTTGTAAAGAGTTTTCTCAAAAACTCATTTTAAATGGTCTTAGCCATGTCATTGCCATAACATCCTGTGCAACACTTGTAAACCTTCATCGCCTATTAGTACTTTCCATCATGCAGCTTACCTTTTCAGCCACAGCCAAAAAAGTTATCAAAATGACTGGAAAGGCCAAAGCTGCTCTAGAAGAGCAGACTATCAGGACTTTGTTAAAGAAGCATAAAAAAACAGCAGTGAAGATAGTGGGAACATGAACTTAAAAAAGGCCAAAAAATCCTACTGCCTGGTAACACTCCCACCAATAATGCAGGATCTATGGATGAAGATGAGCCAGTTGACAAAAATAGGCCTGTAACAGCACCATTGTCTCTATGTCCAGAGTTTATTTCTAGTTGGTAGGCTATTGTGCATACTGAGGAACAAGAGAATGCATTGTACAAAGATGATGAGATGGCAGAAGATGAGCTTTGTATGTGCAATAACCTCAATGCAAATATCATATTAATCAAGTACAAAACAGAACACCTTATGAGAGATTTGAACTCACCAGTCTATGCATTTTTTGATCCAATGCCACAGATTATTAAAATGGATGGCTTAGAAAATGAATCTTGTCATTGGCAGGTTTCAAACCTGCATGGTCCAAGAGAAACAGATTTTGACTCTGGCAATCACTTGGCTATTTAACATTTGGTAGGTTTTGAACCCACACAGACAGATTTAGATTCTGTTGTATCAACTGCTTGTCTAAGACCAGTAAGATGCACATCCAATGGGCTCAATCAGAAGTGAACCCTCAAGGCACATTTATCTACATTTGACCACCATACAAAATGGTGGGATGCAATGACTCATAAGCTTGCATTCAAGGCAAGTTTGAATGGCAACAGAAAAACCATGTTATTATATAGGTTTTAAGCCTGCTTGGTTTAATAGAAATAGATATAGAAAATGTCCATGGGCAAATGATTACTCAGGGGGATTTAGGATCAACAAAGACAGACCTTCAGAGTATGTAGAGTTCAAAAAGTGTGCAGACCAGAGTCATGGCAATGACATGGCTAAGATCATTTGAGAAAACCAGATGCATTTTTATAGAAAATAAAATAAATCATTGACAGGTTTTGAACCTGCACAGTCCAAGAGAAACAGATTTTGACTCTGATGATCACTTGGCAAATTCATCTTTAGCAGGTTTTGAACCCATGCAGAGAGATTTATATTCTGTCATATCGACTGCTTGGCTAATACCAGTTGAATGCACTTGCAATAAACCCAATCAAAAGTCAAGGCAGTTCTTTCAATAGTATGGTTGCCATGATTGATTATTTATTTATTTTACTCTTATTGCAAAAGACATCAGACTTCTTCTGAGGCTCTTGACTTAAGACCTGTTTATCTAGCAATTGCTCTGAAAAAGTGCTGATGACAGACCGCCATAGTGGGCTGATGATGTTTGTGATGTCTTGGGATATTGACAGCTGGGTCATGAGTGAAAACCGACAATGGAAGGATCGCATATGATTGGACTCAAGGGGAATATTGGAAACTAATACTAGAACTGACAAAATGCAGTCAAATGTGTCTTAGCCAAGCAGTTGATGCAACAGAATCCAAATCTGTTTCCATGGGTTCAAAACCTGCTAAAGATGAATTTGCCAAGCAATCATCAGAGTCAAAATCTGTCTCTCTTGGACTGCTTAGGTTTGAAACCTGCCAGTGATAAATTTCATTTTCTATGAAAACACACCTTGAAAAATTTGCTCATGGTTGGTTTGCTTGCAAGCTGATCACAGGTGTGTTTAGCTAAGTGACTGTCATAACAGAATCAAAATCTGTTTCCATCAGAGTGCAACAAGTTTGAAACTTGAACTTGTCAAATGTTGCATTTTTTTTTCCTAAGAATGTGTCTTGAATATTTGCTCATAGACAGCATCTCAAAAATTGATCTTCATTGGTCTTGGTCAAGTCGTCACCAGATTTAAAATTTGTTTCTCTTTGACTATGCAGGTTTAAAACCCACCAATAACAACATTTTTATTCTATGAAATCCAAAATGGTAGAATGTGATAAATCACAAGTTAATGTAAAAGACACATCATTATATATATTACAAACCTGCTTAGTTCAAGAGAAATATATTTTGATTCTGGCAATCGCTTGAATAAACACAATAAAGAATCTCAGCCTTAAGAGATTTGTGTTTTTCCTGATTCCCTAGGTTATTGGGATCAAACTTGAAAGTTTGATGTGTAATCTGCTCTTTTTCTTCTCAAGACCTTTAAAAAGGATTATATTCTTATTGTACTCATTCTTCTGAGTTTGCATCAAGACTTTGGTTATATATTGAACTCTGTGTCAAAAATACACTATGTGATCCTTTCATTGTCAGTTTTCACTCATGGACCCACCATGGCAGTCTTCCATCAGCACTTTTTCAGGTAAATTGTTGGATAAACAAGTCTTAAAGTCAAAAGCCCCAGCAGAAAGTCTGTGTCTTTTGCAATAAAAGTAGGATAAAATATCAGCACTGACCATGCTATTGAAAGAGCTGATAAAATGCAGATAAATGTACCTTGAGTACTCACTTTTGGATGAGTTCATTGGAAGTGAATCTATCTGGTCTTAGCCAAATAGTTGATACAACAGAATCTAAATCTGTCTGCATGGGTTCAAAACCTGCTAAAGATGAAATTGTCAAGTGATCATCAGAGTTAAAATATGTTTCTCTTGGACAGAACAGGTTTGAAACCTGCTGATCATAACATTTTTATTTGATGAAAATGCACCTTGACAGTCCAAAATCCATTGAATCCTGCATTTTTTTCTATTAGAACATGTCCTGAGTATTGAATCATAGACAGTCTCTGATATCATTGATAGAGAGTGACTTGGACAATGTTCAACAGTTGGCATGGATCATAAAACAAGTTGCTGCAAGGCTAGCAGTGGAACATGGTTTCATACATCAGCTTTCAATTTTTTGGTTTCTCTTCCAAGAAAGTCACAATGCCACCAGAAATTTGAGGCCTTCCAATTTATTTTAAGATTCTTATGGAAAACATGAAGGTGTGATTTTATAGAATACAAATAAAAATGTTATCATTGATAGGTTTCAAACCTGCACAGTTCAAGAGAAACAGATTTTGACTCTGGTGATAACTTGACTAAGACCAATGAAGATTAATATTTAAAATGCTATACATGAGCAGATATACAAGACATGTTCTAATACAAAAAATGTATCACTCAACAGGCTTCAAACCTGTAGACTTTAATGGAAACAGATTTTGAATCTATTACAGCAATGACATGGCTAACATCAGTTGTGATTAGTTGTTGAGAAAATCATTCATAAGACAATGTCAAGATGTGTTTTCATAGAAAATAAATTTCATCATTGGCAGGTTTCAAACCAGCACATGCCAAGAGAAACAGATTTTGACCCTGATGATCACCTAATAATTTGATCTTTGGCAGGTTTTGAACCTATGGAGACAGATTTGGATTCTGTCACATCAACTGCTTGGCTAAGTCCAGTGTGATACACTTCCAATGGACCCAATCACAAGTGAATCCTAAAGGCAGTTCTTTCAATAGCATGAAGGATCACACATGATTGGACTCAAGAGGGATGTTAGAAATTAATATTAGAGCTAACAAAATGCAAATAAATATACATTTATGACCCACTTCTGAATGGATTCATTAGGAGTGCATCTAACTGGACTTAATCAAGCAGTTGATATGACAGAATCCAAATCTGTCTGTGTGGGTTCAAAACCTGCTAAAGACAAAATTATCAAGTGATCATCAGAGTTAAAATCTGTTTCTCTTGGACTGTACAGGTTTGAAACCTACCAGTAATAACACTTTTAATTTTATGAAATGGCATCATGACACTGACTCATATGTACTTTCACATTGTAGCTTGCACTTCCAAGCCCAAGCATCTACTTCATATAAAAATGATAAGCAGATTATGCATCAAACTTTCAAGTTTGATCCTAATGCCCTAGGGGATGAGGAAAAACACACATTTGTAAAGGCTAGGATTTAAGGCAAAGATTCAAAATAGCCATCTGGCTATCATTCACTTATGCACAAGGTTGAAGTGTACTGTATTTGAGACTTTTCATTATCATGTTGCTCTTCTCTCACTTTTTGACAGTGTTATATTGCAGTCTGTATTCAATTTATCTGTTCAGCTGAGCAAAAACATTGTGAGTGACAGGAAACAGTAGACTTGCCTTACAGATTCACTTTTGAATGTTTTCTTTAACTGATGATCATCCAAATTAGTGTGGGTACAATAATCCAAATGATCATTCTGAACTATATGTTGGGTCTTGCAAAACCTAGCTGCTATCTGACCCTAAAGGGTCTCTGAACCAAGCTCAGGCTCAGAGGAGAGGAAATACTTTATAAAATTACTAAGGACTCAGACTCATAGTAAAACTGGTGAAAAGATAACTATAGACAAAACAGCCTCTGCAAGCCCAGCCAGGAATCAGTCCCTACATCAGATGGATGATTACTCAATGTGATCTAGACTCCAAAGTCCAGAAGAGAAGTGTGGATATATAGGATATGACAGTATCCCTCCTTAGGGCCAATCCCTAGAGGCACAAAAACCATTGGTCTAGACTAGAAAAAATCAATGCAAGATGATGGAGAAGTTAATGGAGGGAGTTTCTGAGTTCAGAATGGGACAGATATATACAAGGCAGAGCATCCTAGATTGATTCTTTCTTTCCCTCTTTTTCACTTTCTATGACACTCTATTAGAACATGTCTGGCATTACATCCAGATCTCAGACAACTACTAAGCAGAAACTGCTGGAATTTTAACAGCAACTGACAGATGCAGAAGTTGTAGCTTGAATGGAGAAAGAAGAGAATCAGAAGTGTCAGGAGAAGGAATGGAAATGTCAGGAGGAGTTGAGGACAATTGAGCAGGCCCAAGTCTGAAGTGAAGCATAGGATAAAAGGTACAGGGAAATAATAGTGGAAATAGTGAGTTTCAGGTGGTTATGATGGATTTTCCTAATGGATGAGAAGACTTATGCTATGGCTGTAGAAAAGGACAGATCCTGCATATATTGTACTGCCAAGGGGTGGACTTATCTATGGATGGATGCAGAGAGCAATGCTCAGATGAGTAATCCACATATTTTTGAATCCAGGTTTTTTAAATGTCTAGATAGATCAAGTCTTGTGATATCTACTGGAAGGACAAGGCTATGTACCCCGTAAGGCCCAGAACTATCAAGATCCCTAAGGGAAAGAAGAGAAAACATATTGCTAGAACTCTATCTCCAAAGGCTAAAGGTAAGAGACATCAGAAAAGTCTAACTCTGGAAGATCCAGAAGAGATGAAGGCAGAATACAATAATCAGGCTTGGGTAGCTGCAGCCAACAATATAGTGGCAGAACTGGCTCAGATGAACACACTTTTGGAGAGGAGTATTCAGGCAGTGGAAGGCAAGGGCTGCAGCAGACCAGATGAATTCTGGACTCAAGTTGTTTGTTCAACAACAAAGGGAGTTTCAGGCCATGCTATTTGGGCAGATCCAAAAGAGATTTTGGATGTCTCCAGAACTGGAGAAGGATGACAAATAAGACATCTGGAAGTGATGCAAGCAGATCTAGAGAGGTGGATGGGTCTATGGAGATACAGAATTTTCCAGTCTGTTTTGGTTTTGTCCTTAAATGTACTTGTATCTGTATGCACATTAAGAAGAAATGTGATACAAATTCTGTTGCTTAGTCCAAAGTAACATGGAATGGAACTCTATGCTTAGAAATCATATGGAGAATGAACAGGTGAGTGAGGTCTGGAGAAGTAATGATGTTGTGAGTTGGGATGAATATAGATTGTTTGGATAGACAGTCTATTATGATAAAGATGGCTATAAAGTTAGATTAATCCAAAAGATGCTCTATGAAGTCCATGGAGATGAAATTCCAAGGCTTTTCTGGTATGGGTAACTGCTTTAGCAATCCATATGGTTTGTGTCTCAGAACCTTAGCTCAGCTGCAGGAAGTGCAGGACTTAACATAAGTGTGAATTCCTGGCCAAGTATACTCACATCAGATGAGGTCTAGTGTCCAGTTTTGTCTGAAGTATCCAGACAACAGGTAATCATGAGTATTCTGAAGGATGCAGAGTCAGAGGTTTGTTAAGGTCATACTTTCATAGGATCAGATCTGAAGGACTTCAGCCTTAGCTTGTACACTGTGCTCCTTTCCCAAGTACTGTCCCTTATTTCAGAATACTAATGATAATGTGTCCAAAGGTCCAGATGGGTCTCATAGATATATCCAGATGTCTTTCAGATATTGGAAACATGTATAAGGCCAATTTGGACATGTCCAGACTAGAAACTAACAGAGTATAGACTACCTAAAGGTAGAGCTGAGGATATAGACTATCAGAATTTATTCAAAGTCTCAGAGGGTGATAAGAGTAAGAAGGACTCAAGCCTAGAGGATGGAAAGAGAACAATCTAAGATGATATTTGAACTGAGGTACTACAGGACATGTACACAAGTTTATATACTAAGAGAAATAACAGAAAGATCAGTAAGCAGAGTCCGAGGCTATATACAAAGCATATGCAAAGGTTAACAAGCACAAGTCAGAAATGAACATAGGTTAATGGATCAGTAAGTATACTGGTAATAGATATAGCTGAAACAATGGAAAGAAGGAAATACTGAATAGGCTGTGTTTAACATTATATGAACAGGGAATAAATTAGAAAGTGGATCTATACATCAGACCAGATTGGATCTAAGGATCCAAAGTCTGGAAGAGAAGTGTGGATATATGGGATATGACAGGTTGTTGAATTCCAGAACATATATATGGTTATCATAGCAGAGGAAACCACTATCATCAACCATTCATCTCGGATCCAAATATTCCAAAAGATGGTCAGATGTGATAGGGTCATTGGAGAGTGTAGTTAGGATGTCTTTCTGAAGCTAGTCGATATCTATCAGAATGGCTGCCCTAAGGACTGGAGTTACTAAGGTTGAGGCTCATAGGGATAAAGCTAACTGCTCCAAAGTGAATACTAGACAGAAATTATGAGGGTTAACTTGAGCGTTGTCCTTATCCCCCTCTTTAGGATAGATGTCCCAGTGTCTAGTAAGGGAATCTGGTTTAGCTCTGAGTTTTCTGGGATGGAAATGGATGACAAATTTAAACTGATGAAGGAATTCTGACCAGCAGGCCTGATGGTGAGAGAGGAGTTTTGTGGTGGAGAAGTACTCAAGATTCTTGTGGTCTGTGACTGTCATATCCCATATTCTGGACCTACATCCAATAATATTCCCACACCCCATCCAGACCTTCGGATGTCCTACACATGTCTCCAGTCCATCCAGATCCCTGCACCTCTGTACATCCACATCCGCACGTCCACACCCAGATCCTTTTTCCTTCGCAGCTAGCCTGCATCATTTATCCTTGTCCCATCACCCTAATGCCATATCCTATATATCCACGCATCTTGTCCAGACCATATCCGATCTGGTCCAATCCAATGTATAGATCTGTTTCCTATCTGATATACGATAAGCTTCATAATACATTTCCTGTGCATGTAACATTTACACAGCCTATCTGGTATTCCTTGTTTCCATTACCTCGGCTATACTTACTACCGGTATGCTTACTGATCCTTTAACCTATGCCTCATTTCTGACTCGCGTTTGTTAACTTTGCTTATTGATCTTTCCGGTAGTCACTTAGTATATAAACTCTTGTATATGTCTTGTAGTACCTCAGTCTGAATATCATATTAGTCCTCGCACTAGATCTCACTCAAGTCTTCATATCAAGTCTAGCCTTCCAACTTAGTCAGTATCCATCTCAGGCCTAGGGAGGAATTCCCTAGGCCAGAGTTCCAATCCTCCAATCCTCTGCTCCTCTGCTCCTCTGCTTCTCCACTCATCCACCCATCTGATCCTCCAAAGTTTCTGGAAGTCTATCCAGATCTTTCCCGCAGTCCTCCGGACCTATTCTGCTTCAGACTTTGTCCTTGCAGCCATTCCTCTGTTTGCTTCTACTCAGGACAAGTCCTGAGTAGCCATTATATGTATCTGTATTAGGATGCAACCTCATCATAATTTCTGGAAGGTCCTCTGGAACTTTCCCACACTCATCCAGAAGTTACTTGCACCTGTCTGGAAAGTCCTTCCGAAGTTTCCTGCGCCTTCGGATGTCCTTTGGACATCTTCGGATGCCTTTGGACTTTCTTTGGACACCAATCTGAAATTAAGGGCACATACTTGGGTAAGGGGCGCAGTGCATGAGCTGAAGCCAAGCCCCTCAGAATCAGTCCTACCATTTGTGCATGGTCTTAACAGTGACAATGTCTATCAGCTTGGCAGAGCCTTTCAAAATAATGTCATCACATCCAAAAAGCTTCATGGATGGCTAGAAGTTCCTTGTTGTAAGTGTTATACAGTTGACTCCCTCATAACACATACCTCTCAGGATAGCCCCAAAAGTATGGCTTATTGGAGAGTATGGAATATCCAAGAGAGCCATATTCCACCACTTTGAAGACACAAAATTTGTGCTTGCTGACATGAGTATTGCTCCAGTAGGTACTATGAAGCTATTTATGAGAAAAATAATCAGTCAATGTCATGTCCTTCATGCCCTGCATTTTGACTGCAAGAGTCTGCTGTCCAGATGACCCTAACATCACCTTAAGCTTGCATGCTAATGGTTCATCAAAGGTCCCAAGGTATTTCCTCAATGTCAAGGTAGCCTGTAGTGCTTCACAACATGTTGGGCCTGGCGCAGGCACATCAATATCTGAGTCATCGTCACTGTCATCATTGCCTCCAGCAGCCTTCTCCCACAACCTCTTTGCATCCATCACAGACCCAAAGATCTCCTCGTCTGTTGCATTGAAAATGTTTGTGGTCTCAATTGCCGGATTCAGAAGTCCTGCAATATCCATCTGATTTGAAGATTGGAGAGCGCCAGTTGCCTCAAGATCATCCAAGGCATTTTTGACAAGTGTCTCAGCATGTGCAGTGGGGTTGTTTGTGGCATCTGTGAAATGGACAAGGGATGAGATTAGAATGATGGGTCGAGTGGGTGATGATGTTGACTCTAAGTCAGGTAAAATGCTGGCATGTTGCCAACAGTTTTGGATTGTTGTAGTGCCCACTTTGTTCCATGTGTTGTAGGGAATCATACCTCTCATTGCCGGATATGGCACTTTTCACTGGGGAGTACATGGCATGAACTTGCAGCACCACTCTGTATGCTATCTACAGCTAATCCTATATGAGGTGCAGCTTTCCTGCACAACATGTGTCATGCACACACTGTTCCCGCTGTAGGGAATCATACCTCTCATTGCTGGATATGGCACTTTTCACTGGGGAGTACATGGCACAAACTTGCAGCACCACTCTGTGTGCTATCCACAGCTAATCCTATATGAGGTGCAGCTTTCCCGCACAACACACACCATGTGTGCACCATTCCTGCGCTTTGTGATGTATATGCATGCACGCTTTCCCATGCTTGAGCACCCTATAGCACCAGCCATCCAGATCCATCCATCCACTGTCCACCAAGTTCCCTAGTGCATATATTTCCATCTCCTTTATTTACATATCATTCCACCTTTATTTTTATTATGGTCTCTCACTCATATATGTATATCCTTACATACCTACTCAGTAGCACTTCAGCTCCGCATGACTGCACTTAGGCATGCTATATAAGTGCCAGCAGTACATACTATTACTTACTTACTTTTCCTTGAACTGAACTTTTCACTTTACTTTACTTTACCTTACTTTCACCTCATCTTACTACCTAGGAAGTTGCAGTATAAATCTATTTGTTGACACTTCGCATCTCTCTTCTCTTGTCATTACTTCATATCATCACTTAAGCTTAATCTCTATCATTTCTGCATATGCACATATGCTTTCCCATGCTTTGCACTAATATGTGCACATGTTCCTGCGCCTTGCATGCACCTGTGCTTTCTCACACTTCACTTTAGTGCTTACCTCTAGATCTTCACTGTACTCACTTCCCCTTTAGGGTTGAATGTGCTTGTTGTCTCAAGCATAGCAGACTAGGCAATGCACAACCTACAACTTTTATAGATACAGCTAGGAGCCTCATTTGCACCTAGCACTGTTGTAGTTTCTACAGCATCTTGAGCAAGTCTCATTGCCTTGAGTTGGTCAATGTCATAGATTTTGGAGGGAGTGATGCTGGCTTCATAGTGGTCAACTGCATGACAGATGAACTTGGCGTGGTAATGTGCCTTAAAGCAGCAAATGATGCCCTGGTCATTAGGCTGTACATGCATAGTGAGGTTTGGCTTGAAATTTTCAATTTGAATGTTAGTGAGGGTATCAGGAATGATGTGTCCTGAAAAATTGTCCTGAAAAAGAAGAATCTTCCTCCTCTCACATCGCATCTTCTGATCCAAATCAAACAACCATTCTTAATAGAGCGAGGCTGTCATCCATGCCTCAGCATTGTTCCAATAGTAAAAGCCAAGCTGTGAGCCTGTCTTGTTCTTGAATGCATGAGGTTTTTGTGCTTTTCCAATGATTAGTGGAGGTAGTTTCTGTGACCCATCTGCATTTGTTATGAACAAATAGGTCAACCAGACTTTGTTTCCTTTGATGCCAGACTGCAGCTTGTCTGAAAGACCATGGTCAGGAGGCATGCTGATCAACTTTGTTAAAGACTTTGTTACTATTCAAAGAGGAGATAACATATGCATAGAATAATGAAGATTCATCTGCATTGAAGATGTTACATGGCTGAAATCCATACTTTTTGATAAGCTCTTGCACACACTGTCGTTCCTTATCAACAGTTTTGGAGGCCACTGAAGCAGCTTCACCATGACATTTCATTTCCTTTAACCCAGTTCTTGTCTTGTACCGAGTCAACCACCCCTCACTAAGGTTCAGTCGCTCATCATCTGGCACACCAACCAAGTCCACAAATTTTGTCCATTTTTGGCAGAGAACCATGCCAGTGAGAAGAATTCTGTTGGCCATCACCTTTGAGACCCAGAGATCCAACATTTCAGTGACTTCAGGGTGCTGAGTCTGACAGATCCATTTTGCTAAATGAGCTGGACCTGTGGTGATATCATATTCCTTGCACCATTTTTCTTCATTTTTACACTAGGCAGATATTCTTGGCTGTTTAAGTTGAAGGTTTGGGTAGATTGCATCAAAATGCTTTGCCATTTTGCTCTGATTTTCTCCATTAGCATGGTGCCAGTCAAGGATCTTGATTCTTTGCTCCAATGTAGCATTTTCTTTTTTTGTAAATGCTGGTTTCTGCATGACTTTTCACTGGTTATCACTGCCAGATATTTCCACTGGCACTTCAGGACCTGCAAATAAATTTGAGTATAAATCAAATAATTTAGAAATGTCATATGCTTGCACTTCGAGTTCTTTGCACTCTTCTCACCACCTCTGGCAATGTTCTGTAGCTTCTCCACAACAGATCTGTCATGTGAGTTCAGCCTATTGAGCCCTCGCTCATAGTTTGATGCATGGTCCAAAGCATCAACAACTCTTTCTTCATCCACCAGATTTCCTGCATTATCCAGCCACTTCTGGTCACTGTCTGATATGGGCTGGCAGGCCTTTAATGCACCCTCAAGCCTTAATTTCCAGTCTTGTATTTGATGTCAAAGCTTTGCTAAGCCCTTTTTTAAGATCTTGACAGGCTTCATAATGACAAAGAAGTTGATATTTCAGAGTCCTGGACCATTGTTGTCATTCTGAGATACAGATTACATGATATATTTTCCTATTTTGGTGCTACATTGGCATCATCTGACCCAAGGTATGGGTAATGATTACCTAAAATACCTATGAGTTATGGCCTATGGGTTATGCTCACAAAATCCCCACAAACCAACTTGGAAAATCCAAAAATGTATGTCCTTTGAGGGAGTATGGGTTATACCTGGTATGTGTTAGGAGGTAGTCAACTGTAGTTGAGTTCTGGAGCAGTAAACATCTAAGAATAAAATACTACTGGACAAAGCTCTGAGTCCAGACACACTATGAGAAGTATTCTGGCTATAGCATAATCAGAGGTATCAGTTTCTATAACTATTGGAACATTTGAAATCCAGTGTGTAAGCACTAGAGCAAACATGAAAACTTTCTTGAGTGTTTCAAAAGACTTCTGACAATCTTTGGAAAAGTCCCAAGTAACCTCCTTGTGGGTAAGATGAGTGAGCAGAACTACAATGTCCAAGTAATTGAAAATAAATTGACAGTAGAAATTTGCAAATCTAAGGAAATTTGAATATCCTTAACTTTTTGAGGTTCTGGCCAATCAACCATGTCTTCAACTTTCTCAGACAACATGATCAAGCCATCCAGAGATAGGAGGTAAGCAAGGTTTTTGAAGGATGTAGTGTAGAATGCACATTTTTTGCGTTTAGCATAGAGTCAATGTTTGCAGAGATGGTGGAGAACTTCTCAGACATGTTTCTTATGGGATGCAAGGTCTTGGAAATAGATGAGGATGTTGTCCAGATATACAATAACACATACATCCAGCATATCAGCAAATACACTATTGACACAGCATTGAAATGCAGCCAGAGTGTTAGTGAGACCTTATAGCATCACCAACCATTCATAGGAGCCATAAAATGTTTGGAATGCAATCTTCCATTCATCTCCTTTCACTATCTAGACAAGGTGATAAGCAGATCAGAGGTCAATTTTGGTATAGACTTTAGCATAGCTCAGAGAGTCTAGAAGGTCAGCAATGAGAGGTAATGGATATTGGTCTTTCTTAGTAATCTGATTAAGTCCATGGAAATCCACACAGAGACAAAGGAAGCCATTCTTTTTCTTAACAAACAGGACAGGAGCTCCATAAGGAGAGGATGAGGAATGGAGGAGACTAAAGGAAATGTTTTTATCAAGAAACTTTCAAAGGACTGCAAGCTCAACTGCAGATAGAGAATAAATAGTTCCAAGGGGTAGACTAATTCCTTCTTCTTACTTGATTTTGAGATAATAGGGACAATGATGAGGAAGTTAGCTAGCTTTGCCCTTGTCAAATACTTCCAGAAATTCATGATATTCCAGAGGAATTGTGGATAGGTCCAGTGGATCAGACAAAAAAGTAATGGATCAGAGGTCCACACTGGTAGGACAAAGGTAGATGCTGAACTGTTCTTATCCTTCTAATTTGCAGGTCCAGCAAAAGTCAACTGCAAATATCAAGGAAATACTATGGATGATTTCATCAGTGGAGATTCTAGATGTAGTCAAAGGAGGTAAATCTTCCATCAGAGGATAAGAGTCTAGAGATGAAAGCGATGTTGGAGGTGTCAAAGGAATTACATGAGAAGTTGTTTGGAAATCATATGCTTATAGTCAGTCAGCTTGCAAACTAATCATAGCTGTATTTAGCCAAGTGGTTGTCACAACAGAGTCCAACTCTGTTTCAATTGAAGTGCAACAGGTTTGAAACCAGTGAAACATTACTTTTTTTTCTTCCTATAAAAATATGCCTCAAATATTTGCTCATAGATGGCATCTCAGACATTTGTTTTCATTGGCCTTTAGTCAAGTTGTTACCAGAGTCAAAATCTGTTTCTCTTAGACTGCAGATTTGAAACCTGCAGATGATCATATTTTTATTCTATGAAATCACACCCTGACATTTGAAAAAGAAATGTATCATTTGATTAGGCTCAAGGGGGATGGCAGAAATTGATGTTAGAACTAAAAAAAATACCTTAAGAATTCACTTTTGAATGGATTCATTACTAGTGCATCTGACTGGTCTTAGCTAAGCAGTTGATGTGACAGAATCCAAATCTGTCTGTGTGGGTTCAAAACCTACTATAGATGAGATTGTTAAGTGATTATCAGCATCAAAATCTGTTTCTTTTGGACAGTGCAGGTTTCCAACCTGCCAATGTTATCATAACATTTTTCATTTTATGAAAATACATCTTGACAGTTAGAAACTCTCACTATTAGCAGCTTTCCTTTGATAGTAAATACTGTATTGATAATCAACCCATCAGTATCATAGCCTATCCATGTACCACTAATGTCTAACATTAACATTGCACCTTTGTTGAAGTCTATAATGTTGACGCACCAGCAGATGGTGATTATATTCCACTCTTTATGCAAACATGCTTCTGTTGTCCAAGTGTGGAGATGGAGGAGTAAGATCAGGTGACATTGGTGTTGTCTAGACTAGGGATGGATGGAGGTAAACCCCAGGGTACCATGAGCCCAATCCACACCCCTACCCTTAGAGAGTCTTACCCCTGGACCAAGGGTAGGGGTATACTCTGGGGTATTATAAAGGTACAAGGATATCATAAGAGTACAAGAGTGTTGTCACCATCTAGGCTAGAAGACATAGTAGGCTGACTTTATTTTACTTATATCTTACTCAATTAATGGCTAACTCATAATATAAGATCACAATAAGCCCAATAGTCATTATACTATTGACAAATTCAGAATTTTATACCTATAAATCATTCCTATAGTAATTAATTTTGGGATATATTATGCTTAGGCCCAGGGGTACTACCAATTGTCCAGGGGTACAAGGGTCCTGAGATCTCTACCTACACCCCTACTCTACCCCTACCCCTGACCCCCAGGGGTCACCCATACCCTGTTCATCCCTAGCCTAGACACATATATGAGCTGATGGAGAGAAGGCAAAATCCAGCACTATTTCTGTGACCTGATTCCTGAGTTCAATTGAGATTGAGGCTTTTGGTCCTAAAAATAATGAATGGTATGAGGTAAGGTAGGGCTACAACAAAATCAACCAACCTCATGTGACAAATTTATGGAAAGCATAACAGAATTGCAAAACTAATGAAGGCTTTTGGATAACATGGAGAGAAAATTAGAAACCTGTGGATGATGGGGCACACTATATAGTACAGTTCACAGGGAGCTGATTCCTTAAAAAGTGCATATAGTATAACTTATGGACATTAGATGGGATTGTGGCATTATCAAAGTAAGATTACCAAGAACTTTGTACCACCATTGGCCAGTGATTACCTCATCTGGATTCCAGTTCCATTACTCTTGCCAAGATCAGCAAGAGCAACCATGCAAGCATTGTGAATATTCAATGCAGATGTCAAGAGCTGGGTCTACACAAGGCAAACAAAGAGAAGAAAGGTCTAAACAGAAAGCAAGTAGCATGGGCAAACAGGAAATATCAAGATCACTGCACTATTCCAGACAGTATTTTGAAGAACTTGGTGACAACCACTGATCACATAAACTTGACTTGACTTAGAATGACATAGTTAATAGCTAAAAAGTACATACTGTACAGCTATGCACTTAAGTTCATCACACCATCACAGGGCGAGCGAACCGAACCTATTTCGTGTGACAGTCACATGCATATTGAGGTCATCAAACTTAAGTTGTGACATGCAGTAAAAACACGAAAAAAGTCCTAGTGCTGCCAAAAGTCCTTATATTGAGTATTTGCAACGCGTCTGTTTCAGATGGCATCCTCATTGTAAACTGGGTTATGGCTCACCAAACATCGGATCCGCATTGGCAGGACTCTGCAGCAACATAGGAAGAAGGTGTGATGTTGCCGAACAGAATTGAACTTGCAAACGAAGCTCCGAGGGGTGAGCACTAGCGACGGAGTCTCCAGGTTGAGCACAGGCATCTCTGTGCTCGTACAAAGAAAGAAATACTTCTGCCTAATGAGACTCCCAGCCCAGTCAGTCGTCTCACACAATGAACCTATGTGCAACATGTCACACGTCACATACCCCTTCAAACTTTTGAACCTAATGTTCATTTGGTCACACCCATATCAGGTCGAACTTAGGTGCGTAACTCTACAGTACATCAGCTGTCACACCATGTCACAGTTGGTTGATTTTGTAGTAGCCCTACCTTAGTGGGAAGCAGTTGGTGTGTGCAGATAGCAGCATGAAGTAGTTGAAACACATTTTATACACACCTCCATGACCTGACTGTGTCACTGAGAGCATGTGTGATGATCGGTAGGTCAAACCATTGAACAATGCTTTGTCAAAGACTTGATATGTCACTTAGCAAAAACACTCTAATCCATACATCCTTCCATCATCATCACTCTCACCTTCACAACCTCGACCCATGGAATGATGTTGATTTCAAATGGCGCTGCATGGGAAATGACTGCATCACTGAAAGCCTGAGTGTTGATTGATGTGTCAGGTCATTGAACAATGTGGAAAGACCACAAGAGAAGTGCAAGGGTAATGTACAACAAGTGGTTTGCGAGGTGCAGGCCAGGACATGCACTTTAAGGACAAATAAAATTCATTAATCAATGTCTGAAAATGGATGTCAACACAACCTACAGTTGTGGACAGGCAAAATCGACAATTTTGGTAGCCACCCAGGATAATTTTTTTGGGCCAAACCAAGGCCAGATCCAAACTCAGGAAGTGAAAATATGTCTAAAAACACTCCTCCAAAGTTTTTCCCACGAGATTTTGGGTATGGCCAAATTTTTGAGCAATTTGAACAATGTTGTGTACCCCTTTTGGGGGTCCGAGGTGCCTCCTGCAACTGATCTCTGGCCAGAATCATTTGTATTGGCTCGATTGAGTTGTATCTCAATTGAAAGCAGGCCACAAAAGGGAAAAGATGTAACATTTGGGGGCATATCGGAAGCAATTGTCTTGACACTTATTGAATTTTTAGCACTAAAAGGGCTCAATATTTTTTTGATGTTTCAACAGCATCACACACAAGGTATCAAAAGGAAGCGATTGGTGTATTTTTGGTGATTTTAGCGATTTGTTTAGGGGTACAGCCAAATTTTGGCCCCAGAAATTCTTAAATGGCAGTTTTTCAAAAATTTGTTCAAGCAAACTTTTTCATTTGGTCCTTAATTAATATATTCTGTACTAAAAATGGGTTCTCAGCCATTTGTGCTCTCAGGAAAAATCCATTTTTGATGGTGTCCAAAATTGGTGGAGTTTGCTTGTCCGCAACTGTACCGCCTACCAAAGCCATACGTGATGAACTTCATATTGTTTTCCTTAAGGCAGCCTTCCGAATCAAGCCAGCGCTGGGGATTGAATATTTCAGGATCTGGGAAGACAATAGGATCGCGAGAAAGAGTCCTGAAAACACGGTCAACGAAACAATGTACATCGTGAAGTAACACCATACCAGTGGCAGCCGTACACTGTTGCGCCCTTGGGAATGCAGTATCCTCGCTGATTGCACACGGACTAGGATGAGAACGTGGGTTACAGAAAATTAAGACACTGACCCATAAAATATCCTTTGTGGCACAGTGGGGAAATCCTGAGGCACATGTCAGCATCATGCAAGAACGTGCCGAAATTCAAATTTACCTATGCGAACGATGGGTCTCCATCTCAAAGTTTCCAACAAGAATGCATGTAATTGCGGGAGGGAGCTTGCATCATCAAATGTCGGCGCTACAACGAGTGATCAAATAATTGAGAAATCGAAATCTTTGTACCCCTCACCCCTGTCTAACCCGATCATCATATCTAGCTCCTCATGCACCTTTGCTTGAGCCAGTGGGTGGCATGCCGCAGCCATAATAGTAGCGGTAATTCCAACAGCAGTCTGAACCAGGAGTAAGTTCACAGAGATAAAAAAGTTTCATGGCTTGCCGTATCAGATCCCGCCCTAAAGAGTGATCCGGCAAGATACGACATTTCATCTGTAGAGTTTGTGTTCTTCGGTATTTTCCAATAGTGCATTGGTGAAAGAGAGGCCAGCTTTGTTTTGATCCTGCGTACAACAAGATATAAGTGACATACATTCATCAAAATAAAGAGCCCTTCACCATTTCACTCTTGACGCGCCTTAGCTGATGCCTAAATAGCTCAAGCTCCTCACGATGCCACTCGTAAAGTTGCTTTCCATAATCAGGTAAGTAGCGCAAAAGGGGCACACGATCGACGAGATAAGCTCCTGGGCGAATTGTGGCTTGAAAATGCTTGGCGACATTATAGATACGGACAACTTCGGGATCGGTGTTGGAAGTAGGCGCAGATTTCCCATAAGTCACCCGAAGAATGACTGATGCGGCATACCTTGAGATACCATATCTATGAAAAGATTACAAAGGGCCTTGGTAGTGACATACCGCTGTGCGTGCTTCTGGTGGGTCGTCGGGTCATTTAGCATATCCAATATGAATTTCATCGCGTTCTCGCGTTGCATATCTTGGTATTCCTCTGCCGCCTTTGGCTGCAAATGAGGATGTACTGCTTTTCGGAGGCGCCGGAAGCGTTCTCCGTAACGAGCCATGGTGAGACTCAGTCCATTTGAGAGTATCTCACTCGCGGCAATGGAACGAGGTCGATCTACTAGTGATCCACCCTCTTTCTCCATAATGTCTACAGCTGCCTGTTACATGGGTCATTGTCGGAGAAAGCTCAATGTTTGCGTAGATTACCTCCACGCTGCCAATGACAATTATCACTTGGCTGCCTTGTCGGAACGACACAACAGGCCCATACTCTCGAACTAAATTTGTCAGCGCATAGGCGATGCTGAGTAGACGATCTAAGTCAACCTCTAACATTCTGTATGATACTGCCAAAACTCACTTCACAGCAGGCAAAGCGTTGCTCCAGAACCAACGGGCGGGAGGTCCAGGCGGAAGTAGGATGCCCTTCCTGCCCGCAAACGAGAATCTCGTGTATAACGCAGCGAGTACCGCTACGACTGTGACGATGCCAGCTGCATAGTAGTCGATACTCCTAGTAAGAGCTTCCGGTATCGTAATGTGGGCTGGACGTGCAACTCCAATATCTGAATCGATGTAGAATGCGCATCTGATAAGCCGTATGTGTGTAAGCTCGCTGCTTACCTGAGTTCCCATAAGAGTCGGTGATCAAGCGTGAGCTTTGATTATCACTGCCGTTTGACCTAACGGTTAATCGGCGTAACGGTCGAGGGACGACAGTCTCGGCTAATTACAATGTGTCCAACATCTTATAGCACCTCGCACTCTGCCTGGTATTTGACAACCAATTGAGATGCACCGCACTGCGATGACACGGCCTGGTAAGTCAGTCTAAGAAGCGAATCAGAGTCCACAAACATATGGAAGACAGGACCACCGCGCTCGCTTAGTCATGTCACAAACATATATAAGGCAATTGGACACCGTACACCCCGAAGTCGAATTAACCTATGAATCAAAACTTTTATATATGGCGAGTAATGCGTCAAAAGTGTCTTAAGGATATACATCAGCAAACTTGGGGGCACCTGTACAATACTGTACAATGCTGTACAGTATTGTACAGACATTACACTTACACAAGGAAGTCCCCACTTTACAATTCTGTCACATAGTATTACAATCTGTACATCTCATGACAATGCAGACAGACTGCACACATAGCACAGACTGCACACATAGCACAGACCATACACATAACAAAGACTGTATCAAGGATACATTTAATCACAGGGCTTCACACAGTAAACATGACATATGGCCTCATAAGGCTCACATAAATGGTAATGATTGTCTAAGAAAAACATGGCGCATCGATCAGAGCATTACTAAAGTATGATGTTAACATCCTCTGCGTTGCACTCCCAGTTGCATACTCAGAGTCACCCATGCCAACCCTAGCCCATTGCTCTAACATGTCTTCAAGCTCTTCATGATGCTCTGGAATGTTGAGGAGTGTCAACTGATTTCCGTAAGTTGACGAAGTCATCAGGTATTCGACCCGAGTATGACAAAGATTTAACTAGCTTTATCTTATGTACAATGGTGAAAATATATGTCACAATTGCAGATCACATGATAAAGCCATAGATAGGTAGACTACGTAGGTGAGATCTCCCAATGCTACAATGTTGACAGTCCTGTGGTGGTACATTGTGATCTACTAGCACATTGGTATAATATTATCAAATGTATCTACTCTTACATAGCCAGCTTCCCATGGCAGAATTCATAATCACTAACTTTGTGCCAAGATATGATATTGCCACAGCAACAATTAGCAAGATGCTTATTTTCTAAAAAATATATCAGGCTTTAGATAGCTAGCCTTCAATGATGGGATCTGGAAAGCACCAACAGTGTGTTGGGGTTTGATATTGCAACAGCAACTACAACAAGATGATCATTCTCTACAAAACACATCAGGCTTTACATAGGCAGTTTTTGGTGGTGGAATCTACAGTTACTAACAGTGTGTCATGATATGATCATGCACTATCAAGATGCTGATGTTCAACCAAATATATCTAGCTTTATATAGCTAGCTTACAATGGCAGTACATATAATAGCTGACAAAATTCTAGGGTATGATATTGAATTGTCAGGCAATATCAAAATGTTAAATTTTGGCCAAAACCATCTGTGCAATATCCAATGGCACGATACATATTCACCAGCAGTATGACAAAGTATGATCATGCCCCATCAAGATGTTGATGTTCGACTGAATATATCTGGGTTTATACAGCTAGCTGCCAATGCCAGAACATATAATAGCTGATACAATTCTAGGGTATGCTGATGAATTATCAGGCAATGTCAGGATGTTGATCTTTGGTCAAATATGTCTGTACAGCTTCCAATGGTAATCACCAGCAGTATGACAAGGTATGATCAAGTCTGATCAAGATGCCAAAGTTCAACTGATACATCTGGCTTTGTATAGCTCGCTCCCGATGACAAGACCTATAATGGCTAACAGCATGCCAGGGTATGCTATTGAATTGACAGGCCATAGCAAAATACTGATCTTTGGCTGAATATATCTGGGCGGCTTCCAATGATAAGATCTATAATCACTGACAATGTGGTAGGGTATGATATTGAATCGTCATGCCCTATCAAGATGTCAATTTTTTGACTGATCGTTCACAATGGCAGGATTTATCATGGACAGCAAATAAAGGGGACACTTCGTCACATGGATGGAGCATCAATCAATTATATTGAGTTTCTATGATGAGCAATAATTGGTTACAATAAATAACAAAATGTCACGAAATACAATGAATGATTATAAATGAAAGAAAAATGAAAATTATGTAGTACCAACACTCGCTTGTTCTTGCAAGGCAGCGTGTCTCGCATGAATTTTTGACAGCGCACTGTTTGCGCTGATACACTGCTGCGAAGAGGATGAATTGGGAAAAATTTGACTTTGTAAAGTGTCAACATAGAGAGCTTCTCGAGTTTGAAGAGATGCATTATGAACTGCGTCCACCATGTTATCAAGTCAGCTACTTCCTGACTTTCATCAGGATCCTCCAGCAGGTCAAGAATACTAAGATAGAAATTTTCAGAGTCTGTGACTGTGTCCGTCCATGAAAATACAGACGAGGAACTCAACGAAAATCGAACCTGAAGGACCAATCAGCAGGTGGAAGCATACATGAAAAATTTTCATGCATGCCTGTGTAGCAATATAGGCTACAGATCCTTTGGTTACCGACTTCATGCCATGGAGGTAAGCATTGCCAGAGCGTGTAGCTTTCGGCTCCTTATCCACTGAACTTGGAGAAGTAAAGACATGTTTGAAACTCTACCAAGGGATATTGTATTGAGTGAGAACTTTGTTGCCGAAGTGCACTCACATAGATGAGTATTTCACTCTTCAGCAACCCCTTCCATGGATCTTTGGGGTTGTAATCATACCCAGCATATAAGAACATGGGCCATTGATCTCCACGAACAGTGGTTTCACCGCTCTTGAGATTCTGCTCGGTTCTAAGTAGTGTTATGACAGCTAGTTGATTGAATGATAGAATGACTTACTCTGCATTTGACCAATCAAGGCCTGCGGGGCAAAGTAAAGCACCGGTGACTTCGTGATTGAACCCCCGATCTGACTTGATATTCCAGGAGAGGGGTGGTATGACTACCTGTCCTTTGGGCACAAGCCATTTGAGGAAAGCAGATTTGAGGGTCTTGGTATCATCACCTTGCACACCAGAGGCTCCTTTACCCAGCTGCAAACAGTGAGTATGATGGTATTTTAAATTTTTTGAAAGCCTACTAATTCTCCTGCATGAATAACATCTTCCTCCTCACCATTCGTCAAATGATCTAGAAGACCAGGATAGGAGTCTATTAGCTCCATGAACACCCTGTGTTCCCGTTGAACACTGTCATTGAATCTAGCAGTAAGTCATGGCGGCATGTAATCGTTGCAATTGCACTCACTCGGTGGGATAATCCTCTATGGGAGAATCTTGTAATTCTTCAAGTCGGATAATACCAGCAGTTAGAAGAGAAGGATAGTTACAAAGGGCAAAAACTGTGCGACTGAAATGCCGACCATGAAGTAGCAAAGGATTTGAGGAAGCCCTGATGATGAGGACAAAGTGAGGATGACAGTAGTTCACCATGCAAAGAACACTGACACTTTTTTGTGCAGGCCCAGACAAAGTGCTGAACCACTGCGTTTGCGCAAAGAATTGGGATTATTTCCATCGCTACTCATAATAATAATAATGTCGAACGAGGTGGCTCTGATACTGTAATGTATGGAAGGTTCAATTGCCACACTGTTGTCCCATCTAAAATACATGTCAATATTATATCTCCTTCGTATGGTCATATCTTCTTTCATATGTATGTGACAGCATGATAATATCAAAGCTGAACGTATAATAATGAGTTTTCAGGCCAGCCAATTATAACGGTTGGAAGGTTCTGTTGTCACACTGTTGTCAGCCTATAATACATAAATCAAAATTATGTCTCCCTTGTGAAATTATATCTTCTGTTGGACATGTGATAATATCATATATTTCTAAAGCTCAAGATATCATGATTTGTTTTGAGGCTAGCCAATTATAATGATTGGAAGGTTTTGTTGACACACTGCTGTCAGCCTATAATACACATATCAAAATTATATCTCCCTTGCAAAATCATATCTTCTGTTGGATATGTGATAATTCTAAAGCTTAAGATATAATGATGCATTTGGAGGTCAGCCGATTATAATGGTTGGAAGGTTCTGTTGTAACACAGCTGTCAATCTATAATAGACACATCAAAATTATATCTCCCTTGCAAAATCATATCTTCTGTCGGACATATGATAATATCATATATTTCTAAAGCTTAAGATATCATGATTTGTTTTGAGGCTAGCCAATTATAATGGTTGGAAGGCTCTATT